>CALNHX010013269.1:0-18672 GCA_940337035.1 Agriotes lineatus
CAACACTCAACCCAGGAGAGTCCAACTAACTAGAAGCCTCTTCAGGACCATCCATCAGCACCCAGCAGCCTCCAGCCTTCCAGGACAGCTCCACACTCAACCCCGGAGAGTCCCAGCAGCATTCAGCCACTTCAGGACTAAGGACGAGAACCAGCCAGCGCTCTTCCGGACTTTGTCATCAGGGCCATCCAGCCACTCCTGTCCCGACAGCAGCCCACGTCGCGGCCCCCGCTGGTGACGGACCACCCGTCCCCGAACTCCCCTAGCGGAAGCCCGACCCCGTGCCCCAACAACGCCCCGCTCCATCCACCGTCCCCGAGAGAGTTACTCGCGCCGCTCCCCGAGAAGATCGGACCGCGTCCAGGCCGCGTTCCCCGCCTCCGACACCCGGGAAAGGCCGCCCCATCACCTCCTGCGCCACCAGCGCCCGAGTCTAGACGACTGTTTTGTACATATTTCTTTTCTTGTTTTTTTCCTCTTGTATATATATAGTAGTGAGTTGGTTTTTGTTTGTATGTATCATCGGGTCATTAGCAATAAACGTATTGAAAGTTTACACCAATTATTTAGCAGCATCAATAAGGGTAACGCCTACACCCCTCCTTCCGCTGACGCCATTGTAGAACCTACCGCTGAGCATAGACCGAGGAGTGTTAACTTAACCAAACGGTTACCTAGATACAGGCTGTTGCTTTTTGCAAAAGCGACATAATTATTGTTTCCATTTATGAATAGTAACAAGGCTAATCAAGTGCAGCCATGAGTTCATCAAAACAAAATGTGCGTTAAATCTTACACATATTCATTAGTAGTATATAATTTGTGTTTTGTAAATATTCTAATAATCGATTTGTTTTGATTGTTAAACTGTACCTACGATAATTGCTTGATGAAGGGGTTGACTTCAGAGGACTATGCTGATATGGTGTTTATTGATGGGTATTGTGACGGTGCCACACGTGGTGCAACTAGTGAATACCGCCAAAGGTATCCAAATCGAAGACACCCAGCCTATGGAGTTTTTACAAGAATATTTCGACCATTAAGAGAGATTGGATCCACTAATCCATTGAGTAACTTGCGTGGAGTTCGACAACTGCATGGTGTTCAAGATGAAGAAAATGTTATAGACGCCGTTCTTGGTGATCCTTCTACAAGTACGCGGCGAATCGCTACACAACTAGGTTTCTCACAATCTATGGTCTGGCGAACAATTCGTCAAGAAGAACTGCACCCGTACCATTTACAACGTGTGCAAGCTCTTCAGCCTAGGGATACTGATCAACATTTGAGAATTAAATAAAACGACTGAAAATCTCAACTTTGTAACAACCGTTCTATGGAGGGATGAGGCGCAATTGTGTAGAGATGGAATTAACAATAACCTTAATGCTCATGTGCGGTCACTGGAAACTCCGCATCAGGCTAAAAAAGCACGGTTTCAACAACGTGTTTCAAGAAACAATTGGGCCGGAATGTGCAATAATCACCTCCTGGACGTTGAAGTTTTGCATGATCGTTTGAATGCAAATTTGTATTATTTGATTTGCTTGAAAACCCCCCTTTACAACCTTTTGGATGACAAACCTATTCAATTACGTCATGAAATGTGGTTGCAACAGGACAGTGCACCACCTCACAACGGCAGACAAATAACTATGTGGCTCAGTAGAAACTACCCTGGTAGATGGATAGGTCGTTGTGACCACATACCATGGTCACCTAGGTCGCTAGACTTAAATCCCTTGAATTTTTATCTCTGAAGCCATTTGAAACAAATGATGTACAGCGTGACCATCAATACGCGTGACCAGTTACTAGCAAGAATTGTAAATGCGGTGCACACAATTCAAAACCAAAATTTAATTGCTCGAGTTTACGATTCGCTGATACGTCGCTGTAATTCTTGTATTCGCACTCATGGACAACAATTTGGGCATTTACTGTAACTGATATTAAAAAAACAACAATAATGTAATTTTAACATTTATTAAACATCTATTGCTGCACTTGACCTGCCTTGTTATTAATAATTGGAAACAATTATTTCGCTTTTGCAACAAGCAACTATCTAGGTAACCGTTTGGTTAAGTATATTATGTTCATATAGACTTTTTGTCTTCTTTTGGCATGATGAATCTACCATTTCAGTTTGATTCACTTATTATGAATCACCCTGTATAGGGCTTCCCTAATGTAAACTTTAAATAAGGTAGAAGATAATGAACATCCCTGTGTTAATCCTTTAGTTATTTTGAAGGATTCCGATACGGAGCTTCCAACTTTGACGGCACCTTCTGAATTCCTTTAGATGTTGTATAGACAGTTGATATATTTTTTATTTATTCCGCTAACTTCTAAGGCTTGAAAGAGTTTTGTCAATGGGACGCTATCATACGCCTTTCGTAAATCTACAAATATGATATGAGTTCTAAGATTTCTTGCCATTCTTTTTCAGTCATATGTCGCAGAGAGAAAATGTTGTCGGTGCAAGATCTACTTGCGCGGAACCCACTCTGTTCTTTCATATCTTCGATGTTCTGCTCTATTCTTTGCTTTAAAATTCTGCCGTACAACCTTCCCAGAGAACTAGTTACACTTATTCCTCAATAATTTCCGCATATTTTCTTATTCAATTGTTTGTATATCGAGCTGATATATGCTAAGTTCCACCCCTGCGGTAAGTCAGGTTCTTCCATAAAGAATTTATTAAATAACGAGGTTACTTTCTGTAGTAATAATTTAGGTCCGTACTGCACTAGTTCAATGGAAATGTTTCCAGGTTTAGCTGCCTTGCCATTCTTTCTCTTATTCAGGACTTTATCTAATTCATTTACTGTAATCTGTCCTACCAAATTTTCTTCCACGTTTTGTCTTTCTGTATCTCTATTTTCCTTAAAAATGTCCCTTTTGTATTCTTGCCTTTCTTCTGTTAGTAAGTTTTTGTAGTGTGCTGCCCAGTCTTCGAGACTTATGAGTGGTATATTGGCTGTTCCTTTTCCTTCTTTCCTAAGATTTTTAATCATTTTCCAAACTTCTGAAACCTTTGCACCTTTTATATTGTTGTCCACTTCTTCACATTTCTTCTCCCACATTTCGTTTTTGCACTTTGCGATCTCTCTTTTAATTGCATTATTAATTCTCGCATACTTTTTCCTATCTTCTATGTCCCGAGTTCGTAGCCAGGTTTGGTACATACCTTTTTTTATGTATATTTTTTCCTCTATCTGTTTAGTGACCCATTCTTCGCTCTTACTTTCATATATTTCTTGTTTACCCAAGGCTTCATTCGCCGCCTCGTGTATGCTGTTCTTAATTTCTTGGTATAGGTGCTCCGCATCTCCGTCATGAATATTCATTACCTTGTTGGCTATTCGCAATTGATATAGGAATCTTATTGATTTTTTTAAATACACATATATTATATTTCGGTATGCTTAGTTTCCTTTCTGTGTCCTGTCGTTTCTGTAGTGTTTTATTATTCTTGTAATTCAACATTATCTTTGCCTTTAACATAAAGTGGTCAAAACCACACTCAGGACCTCTATAAGCCCTTACGTCAAGTGCTTGAAGTGCAGAATTTTGTTTTTGAATAAAGTAGTCAATGAGAGAGCGGAGGTTTTTAGTGGGTTTGTACCCAGGTATATTGGTGTATCTTTTTATGCTGGTAGAAACCATTCATAATTCGCAGGGAAAAGGCGCCACATAATTCAATTAGTCTGAGTCCACTATCGTTTCTTTCGTGCTTTCCATATTTTCCTAATATGCACTGTTGACTACTTTGTTTTAATTCTAAACAAAACGCACCCATATAGCATCCGCTTGTAATTTAAATTTGAGTTTGCCGAATGCTTTTTCAACATTCTTCATTTCTTTTTAATTTCAATAGGCGCACATTTTCCCTCAACCCACAGCGTTGGTGGGGTTTTCGTCGCTGGTCTATGTTGATTCTGTGACCTGTCTAGTGCATACCAGTAAAAACAATGAACTGCACCTGGTGCATTATTAGTTATCAGCGTATTTTTAAATTTTGCTAATAATATGATGTTTTCATTCTTTGTTTTAAAATGTAGAACTAGATAGTCAAAGTTTAAAATATCCAAAGCTTGCAAAATTTCAATTTTAGAGTTAAACACTCGTGTGTAAAACAATACTTTATTTACAACATTTCACGTGAAAGCGAAAACGTACATGCTTGATTTTCAAGTGATTGACATTTATACAGAGATCCCAAGCGTTACACAAAATAAGGCATTTCCTAACTGGTTTTATAAATTCTTATTTCAAATGTATTCTCTTTGTTTTATTTAATTATTTAAAATAGCGCCACCTTCTAAAAAACAAAAAACATTGGACGCCTTTATATAAAAACCAAAAACCACTGCCCTTCATGTCAATCAAGATAAGACAGTAGAAATTCAAAATGCAGAGAAAGCACATGATTTGTCCACAAATTCCACAGAAACTGAAACTGCATTCACTTCTATTCCCGCTAATAATGGGGAGCTTATTTTGACAGCGCTGATAGACTTCTTAGAGTCTTTCTAATTTAAAGAAAAAAATATTATTGAAGATGGACAACCCTTACTTTCCCCAGCAAACGTGCGTATTTCCTTTCCGGAAAAAATACATGTGAAAGTAATTAAAATACGTTTTAATATTAGTTATTTGGATAAATATACTTGGCTTGTCTATTCGTATCTAAACCAAGGAGTTTTTTGTCGGTTTTTCTTGAAATGAAGCATGTTAAGTGACTCAAATAGTTTTTTTTAAATGAAAAACAGTTGAATTTAGAGGTATGAAAAAACATATAAAAAAGCTCATTAAAGACGCTTTTCAAAAATTCATAAAGAATCTTCCATTTGAAAAAACCGAAATTATTAAATTTGCTAATTTTCAGCACCATGTATATCAGTAATACCCAGAACCACCATATTCTACTGGAAAGGTAATTCACGAAAAGCATACTTTTTTGGTAACGTTTTTCTTCATTCAGCAGCCGCCTGAAATTCAGCATTTTTTGCATAAAATAGTTGATATGTATCTCCAAAGCAATTGACATTAGGCACATACAACTTCATATAAAATTATTAGTATTTCAATGCAAAACTTTCGAGTTACCTAAATATACGACATTCCATTTAAAATAATAAGTTTCATTCGCCACACTTTTTGAGCTGCACTGTACAATTAAAACTATTTTAGTGCACGTGCACCACTTTCGTACTTACAACTTTTATATACACAATATTTTATACACAATATCTATAGTACTACCCTAGTTTTAGAAATATCTCCCCTCCCCCAATCCCAAATCGTTGCCAGACCCTGTATATAGTTTACCTTTGTTTTAGCATAGCTAGAACGGTTTATTGTTCCTTCTTTTAAATAGCGTAAAGTTTACTTTTTTGTTATTATTGTGTAGCTTATAAAGATGAAATAGCTGTTCAATATTCCGTTTATTTAAGTATAGTATTCATTTAATTTGTGTCTTTTATTTGTTGAAACAAAAAAAAATCAAATAGAAAAATCAATTTTTATTTTTTTAACTCTTTTATTCGAAAGATCTACCTAGTACCATCCCATAGTAGGCATTGCCTACCTCAAGCACCTTGAGCGATCCCATTATTACCGATTTGATAGTACTTTTCCCTATCATTTGATTATATTAGGTAAAACCCTTATGGTTATGAGTGACGGATTTCCTCGCTTCTTTATAGATAGCGATTGGATCTTTTGTCGACTCATTTTGAGTCTTTTGTTGATAGTGAAACAAGTGTTTAGGTGAATTGCTTTCATGATGAGTGTGTGAGCCTTCTTTACTTTTTCAAGGTTGATCTTTCAAATGATCGAATTAGCAGTATTCATAGCCTTAAGTTTCTAGACCTGCACGATTTATTTTGGGTGGTTGGTTGGGCATGCAGGGTCGGTCTCTTTTTGGGAACATTTCCATCAAATATTTCTCTATTTCCTTTTTCATCTCCTTTCACGAGACATTTTTAGAGTGTCGGGTCGACAATACCGACTACTTGGTTGTTTTTATTGCTTGTGTTAGGCATGAACTCATGCATGGATTTCATATTTCATAGTATTGGGGGCGGACTTTTTCGGTCCTGTGGAGATTTCTGGGGGTTGGGGAGAGCGATTGTGTTGCCATTCGACTCAGTGAGGGAGTCACATTCAGTCCGTCACCGGCACGCCTTTTCCATCCAGCTGCGACGACTGGCGGGGTTTGGTGGCTTTGCGGTCGTTCCCTCCGGTTTCTTGGGTCTCTACCTAAATTCGGGGTGGATACAGGGTTTTTAGGATTTTATCCTGGGTTTTCACCCGAACCTTTTTTTTGGCACAGTCTTGTTAGGCTGCGATGTTTCATTCAGGAGTAAGTTTTTGTGACTTACCTCCGGTTTTTCGCTGTGTGTTAGGTCACACCGTGTTTCAGTATGCAGTCGTTCCTGGACAGTTCACTTTTCCTCGACCAGCAGGGTTTAGGGTTTTTCTCTTTGGCGCTCTTGTTCACAGTCGCTTACATTCGCGGTGAGTGTCTGTGATCAATGGCGTCCTCACCTTTTGCCTTTTTTCCCATTTCATTGCAATAGCTATCTTCTCTGCCCTGCGTTGACTGACTGACTGACGGACATCGGACTAATCCATAACATATCCTTCTTAATTAAACTATCTTTTTAAGTAACATACGACTTCCGGGATTGGACCGTGTCATGATTGAGATCAAAGAACTCAACGTTTCGCCTACTTTCGTAAGGGGCTTCATCAACTTGTTAACCATGCCAGAGGCGAAACTCTGTGCAAGGGAAGGGATAGAAGAGCACGGTAACTCAACGTGTGAACCACGTCAGAGGCGAAACACGCAAATTTATATTTCTTTTAGTCCACAGAACTATATCCAAGCATGTACTCATATAAACCAAGATCTGAATAACTTGGTTGCACTTGCTGCTTCACATTCTCTTAACATTAACCCTTCAAAATCTGTACTTATTATTTGTGGAAAATCTGTTGTAAGAAATGCATTGATACCAGATTTTCATATTAAAATCAATGATGTACTCATATCATGCACAGATTCAGCCCGAAATCTGGGAGTAATTTTTGACTATGCTCTTCGGTTTAGAGAGCATGTTAATAAATGCGTTCGAAAGGCATACGGTAACCTCAAACTGTTATATAACAATCGACATGTTCTAAACAAAAATGTCAAGATTATTTTGTGCGATTCCTTAGTGCTTTCGATTTTTAATTACTGTGACGTTCTTTATGGTCCATGTCTCGACTATGAGACATCAAGAAAAATACAAGTTGTGCAGAATGCCTGCTTACGTTTTATTTATGGAATTAGACGACGAGAACACATTTCGCACAAATTAAAGGAGACTAAATGGCTTAACATGGAAAAGCGACGCATACTGCATAGCTCTGTGCTGTACCACAAAATTATTACTGATAATAGCCCACCCTATCTCACAAATAAAATTAAATATCGTACAGACGTGCACAATTTGAATTTGAGACATAGGGGTTTAATAACACCTCCAATTCGACGTACTGAATATTTTAAGCGGTCTTTTTCTTATAATATCTACAAATTGTATAATACTTTACCTGCTAATTTTAAGGTACTTTCCTTACCGTCCTTTAAGCGTCATATGACTCAGTGGTTATTTCAATTATTTCAATAAATTTTAAAAAAACATTGTTTCATTCCCATGTGGGCTCCAATATTACATTTAATAGTCGTCAAAATTAAAATATTATCACCAAGGCATTAGGTATTGTTATTGTTATTCTGTTATGCGCACTGTCCTCAACTGTATAGTTTATTAGTTTGTATTTATGTGAATATAACCTAGATTTTTTATTTTTTGTTATTTATGTTTGACATGTCGAATCACGGTGGTGGGTTAGAGCAGGGGTATTCCATTTGGAGTACCATCTGATCGCCATCGTATTTCCTGTAATAATAATTATTTATTTATATATTTATAAATTTCTGTTGCTTTATATACACTCATAACTATTATTGGAAATAAACATTATTATTATTATTATTATTATTATTAAACTCGACTAACTATCGGTAGAAGAAAGGCGAAAATTTATAGGCAAGCGGAGTTGCGGTTCAGCAAATACCGTCCCGGTTCAGTGCCGGTAGGCGGGGCTTAGGAATTAGCACTTTCAACATAGAAGGAAGGGAAAAGCCTTCGTCCCGATTGAGATTGTTAGGGTATTTATAAATCTCAATGGCTTCGCGAATCTTTCTGCTAAAGAAGAATGGGGATTTGCAGATGATGGAAGTTTCATCAAAAAGGATCTTATGACCAGTATCACGTTGGTGTTCGACGATGGCTGATGATGAAACGAGAGATGTGAGTTTTCACTGAACGACCTGTTTGACCAATGTACAGTTCCGTAGTGATACATTATACACATGTCAATTTTTTCTTCGTCTGTATAAATCATGTTTAATAAATTGTTAGTTTTAAATCTGAATTCTTTATTAAAATTTAAAAAAAAACACTTAGCATAATTTGACAGGTGACAAAACAATAAACCACACAATGCAGCAGGCCGTGCAATAAACAATACATAATAGTAGATTATGCAATGACTTCTACTCCCGGTCGTGGAAAATTCTTTTTAAGTTAATATACACATTCACTAAAAATTAATCTGCTACTAACCGCGTGTTGTTCAGAAAATTGGCATTAAATTTAAATTAAATATTTACAACTATTTGACATGAATAATAAATATTACAGTAAGTGATTTAAACACTACGTGCTCGTGAGCTCAACATCTTGGAGTGAATAAATGTTTAATTCACGTGGCGTATATGTTTTTACTAAATTTGGACAAAATTAAAAAATAGATATACATTTGCCCATTCATCGTCGCTTTGATCCAAATTTTAGTAATTATATATTAGACACTACGAAGATAAAGAATAATTGAATGTAAATAATTCTTATTCTTCATTCAAACTTTTTTAATTCACTAGTGAATTAAATCGCTAAATTTTCACTTGTGAATAATGGACTGCCTATGAAGGTTGTTGTGGAGTTAATGTTGCTTTAAACTGTCAAAATTGAATAAAAACAATTTTTTTAACAATCATTTTGAAATTTTTGGTATTTATTGTCTTTAGAAGTAAGAGCAACACATGAGAAAATACAAAGATGCCGGCCCTGCAAAAGACTGCCAAAGCAATGTATCCAGAGTTGGATTTTATCGGCAACAGAAGAAAGCAAAGCTGAAACCCTCAAGAGTAATACTATAATAAGAAGACATAGTTAAGTTTTTACTTGATACCGTATTACTGTTTTGCTAAAAATAAAAAATGTGACACATATTTTACAAACAAAATTAATTCCCTAGAATGAGATTTATAACTGTATTAGCGCGACTTTTAAAGTCGTTTAGAGAAGATTCGAAATCATTTAACAGTTGTCATAACAAAATAAATTCCAAAGCACGAACAGACTATAGCAACGAGCAGCGGCAATTTTTGGGGTCGTACGTCGTTGCTCGGGGCGGACACACTTTGTAGCAATCGCCGTGTGGTGAACATCATGCACACACGCACGGCAAGCGCTGTGCATACAAAAACTGAAGCAGTTTGACTCATCGTTCGGTGGCATGAGTTTGAGGTGTATCGAGTAGTGGTTTAGCTGTGATAAATTCGTTACAAACCGTCGGAAATGGCGACCCAAAAAGAAGTCGGGGTGGGCGATTTCGTGTTGATGGATAAAATCGACATCGACAATTTTATGAAAAACTTAGAACTCAGGTAAGCTAAACTTGGCGAAAAAGTTACCTATCAATCATTTCGCGAAGGGGCGTGACGTTCAGGTGTCAGTGCAACTATTTAGTGCATTTGATTTGTTTTTATTTATTTTTGTTTCTTTAATTCAGCTGAATCGTCCAGGGCATTCTTATACATATTTATTGTTGTGCATGACCTACTAATGTACTTTTTACCGCCACAACCTTTGGGACCGACGGCGATTTCTTGGCATTCTTATTTGCATTCATAAAGCACTCCCAGCAAGAAATGTGTTCTTGTATGGCAGTTTTTTGACCGCGCGCCGCGGTATGTCATGCTGTTACTCGGATAGATACAAATCTACAATGTTGAACTTGTTAAGTCACAGTTTTACTCTCCAGAAACCTTTTAGGCTTTCTCGTTCAAGAATTTAAGCTCGATATGTAACGAGGAAGGTCCATAAATTAAAATCGAAAGTTGTGACTAATTTCCTCCTTCCTTGTGGCGGATTGAATCATAGATAAATAAATACCGGGGCTCCACTTCTGCACGCCGCTTTGCAGCAAGTGCACTTGGCGAAAACTCGGAATCGCGCCCCCTATTTTTAGAATAATCGCGTTTTTAGGTGAAGGACCCCGAATGTAAACTGCTCATTAACATCGGCATAAATGCACCGCCGTAAATTGGAGCTTTCGTAACACGTTGCGGAGACGCTCGCCGAATGATTCCACGCTGACTCATTCTTTCTTTTCTGATCTCATCGCCTCGCTTTCGTAGAAGGAAAGTGCACCAAGAAAATGTCACCTTTGTCAGTGCACCTGTGGATTGTAGGAGCGCTGCAGCAGTCCACGAAGGAGGCTTTTAAATTGTATACATTATAAACACTCTTATACAGGGTGTCCCATTTGCGCAAAGTTGATGTACAGTGCTACAGTACCTATGTTTCAATCACACACCTATATCTTCCTTTTTTTATCAATTTCAAATTTTAGTCAATTATACTACCTTCTTTGAGATTCCGAGCAACTTTTTCAAATAACTTGTCGATATAAGTAAGCCTACTATAATTTTTCCCATATTTTTTTGTTTGCAGTGGGTTACTGGTTTGCTCTAAACTATGAAGATACAGGAATGTGAATGTGAGAAGTGAAACATTTATTATTATGAAATGGTAATAATAATAATTTTTCCTTAACAATTTGGATTTTTGGGAAACTTTTTCTCCATCTTTTATTGTTATGTTAAAGTTATTCTATTATTTCCAATGTAATCTAGATTCAAGAATTTTATTTTTTAAGAATGTAATCAGGAAGGCACGAAACAATATGTGTCATGAAGTTAAGTTCATTTATGCGACAGTTCATTTAATGCCATGTATTTGTTTGATGTTAATTATAACGTAGAAAACATAACGCTGTTATTTTTTATGACTATTTCGACACTTTCGCTTGAATGCATTTCTTGTGTTATACATTTATGGGGTATGAAAATTACATGACAAGTTGACACTGTCAAGCTGAACCTACGTTAGAATCCCTGATTCATAAAATTAAATTTAAAAAAATAGTATCAAGTCGACTAGTATAATTGTATAATGGATTGCATAACTTTGCCTGCCGCATTAAAAAATAGGCTATAACAACTTTCTTTCATAAAGCTAGGCCTATACCATTGATTAATAGGTTAATCAATGCCTATACTATGATTTTTGAATTGTTCGCATTTACGGTAAAATTATTTAAAAATTGTAGGAATTACTTTTGTAAGGGCAGTATTTGAAAAAATTTGAAATAAACAAAATAAATAAGGAAGATGCTGGGATGTGAAGTGAGAAGTGAAACAGACTGAATATTGCATCATAGTGACACTCTTGGCATTAGTCATCTGTAGAAAACAAAGCCTTCGTTTGGAATGTATATATGTACGTTATTTACTCTACAAACCAATAGTAATTTCCGATGTAAACATTGGGATCGTCTTCCTTCCTGTAAGAAACATCGTCTGTCTATTTAAAGTACTGTAAATATACACAGTATACTGTATACCTAATACACATCCTTTAAGCAGGCGCGTAGGAGCGTTTTCTAGACTGCGGGGGCCATTCTATTTTCAATAAAGACATACTTCTAACTTGATCCATTAATACGAGCTATAATATTTCTGATTTCCTGATTATCAATTTTTAGTTTTATACTATAATAGTATATTGTAGGCACTGGTTACTTAATAAGTGCTATTTTATTTTTAAAAAAACACTGTACCATAAAAAAATTAATTAAACAATGAACAATGGTTATTATCAGATTTTCACATAAGCAAAGAATACACATGAATATTGAATAATCAAACTTAAATAAATATAGAAACGAGTTTCCGAAAAATAAAAAGGCTATAAATAAAGATTAAAAATAATAAAACACAAATACAAAAATAAATTCAATTAAGAAACTATCATTTCGAAACCTATACCAAAATCAGAAATTCTAGTTGGTAAAGCACCTACTAATGTTCCACATAATAAATCAATAAATGTATTTTATCTACTCCAGCGGGATAAGTAACGCATTACTTCACTCATTTGACACTATTTCAGTTAGGCAATGAAGCTCATTACACCACTCAGTTATGTAATGGCTTCATTACGCAACTGAGTTGTATAATGACTTCATTACGTAACTGAAATAGTGTAAAATGAACGACATAATGACATTTGCCTACTAAAATATTTTTGAAAATGACATCGGACATTTCTCTTAATGCACTTTTTTCAGTTTTAGGCAGTCGTAGATAAAATTTTGTACAATACATGTGTGATAATGCATCATTAATATACTTGTGTGCTTACACACACGTATATTAATGATGCTGTTATCCCACTTGTATAGTAAATAACTATTATCAAACCCGCGCCAATCGCTTGTTCAAAAAGGCGGTTAAAATCTTAATAGTAGGCATCTTTTGGAAACAACCTTGCAGTTGCACGGCAAATACCCGATAAGAAAAGTGTTGTTATAGTAGTCCCATTTCAGTTATATCCGACCACACCGATTACTTTCTGGAATAGTGAAATTTAATATCGTTCACTCGGCGGCAATAAATAATAAGGCGATTTACAGACGCGGGTTTTAATTACAATTCAAGTTCATATATGTTTATGTTAGTGGTTGCAAGAAATACGTAAAATTATAAATTATGATGAAACTAGAAACAGATATTTTTGAGGGGGCCAGGCCCCTCTGAAAATTATTTGAGGGGGCCATTGGCCCCCGTGGCCCCCGCGGCTCCTACGCGCCTGCATCCTTTATAGTGGAAACACCTTCACAAGTGCCAATGTTTCAAATGTTTCGTACTTATACGTTGTGCAAATGCACAACTGAAGTTAATTTTTAGTCTCAAATTTTTGATTGTACAGTGTGTCCCAGGATTGATGTTACAAGAGGTGAGATGGACTAAAAATATTTGAATTTTATTTTAAGATTGTGGGATTAGGTCCTGCTTGGTCGGAAGAGAATTTTAAGAATATTTTCAGTTTTTGAAAAAACAAGTCGGCCTTGACAGTGAAGTGAAAATATTTTCTTTTCAGGTAAACTACCCTTTTTGTTCACGACACGGCAAAATTTTACCAAGAAAAGTTGTTCAGAATAATAAATTATGGCACTATACAAAATTTCAGGAAGATCTACCTCCTTAGATTAAACAAAATAAATTGTATTTTGTTTTCGGGTAAACTAATCTTTTTGTTTATAATACGGCAAAATTTTACCAAGAAACGTTGTTCAGAATGATAAATTATGACCCTATACAAAATTTCAGGATGATCTACCTTCTTAGTTAAACCGTTATTTTTAGATTTAAAAAAATTTATTTTCTTTTCGAGTAAACTAATGTTTTTGTTTATAAGACAAAATTCTACTAAGAAACGTTGTTCAGAATGAAAAATTATGGCCCTATACAAAATTTCAGAAAGTTCTACGAAGTTGGCTGAAACCGTAATTTTTACTTCCTTTTACGATAAAGGAAGTATTGGATTCACCCCAAAAATTCGAAATTGAGTTTTCAACAGATCTTCACGTTTTAAAAATTAAAAATGAAATTTTTTACTAATTATAAGATCACTGTAAAAGGAAGTTGTGTGAGTGTATCACACCAGATTTTTAATAAATGGGTACAATTTTAACAGTTTTATTTAAGTGGTTACATCTTCCTGAAATTTTGTATAGGGCCATAATTTATCATTCTGAACAACTTTTCTTTGTAAAATTTTGCCGTATTATGAACAAAAAGGGTAGTTGACCTGAAAAGAAAATAGTTTTTGCTTCACTGTCAAGGTCGGATTGTTTTTTCAAAAACTGAAAATATTCTTAAAATTCACTTCAGACTAAGCAGGACCTATTCCCACAATCTTAAAATAAAATTCAAAAATTTTTAGTCCATCTTACCTCTTGTAACATCAATCTTGGGACACACTGTATAGGTGGCTCAACAAAGTGTGGCGAATCAAAATGGTTACGTTGTATGCTTCTGAAATTAATAGTTTTTGGAGATTTTATGAAAAAATATCCCGAGTTTGGGGCGGCCGCTGCAAGGAACCAAACACAATTGAATGGAAAAAACGTGTTCTTCCCCTTATTATACAGGGTCCGGCAACGATTCCGGGTTGGAAGATATTGCTATAAAACTATAGGAGTTACATAAATATTGTGTATATAAAAGTTGTAGGTACGAAGGTGGTACACATTACTCAAATAGCTTCAATTATACAAGGTGGCTCAAGAAAGTGACGCCAATTAAACCTACTCTTTTTAATGGAATGCCCGATATTTGGGTAGCTTAAAAGTTTTGCATTAAAATACTAATAATTTTGATAGAGTTGTATGGGCCTAACGTCAATTGTTTTGGATATTAACGATTTTATACAAAAAAATGCTGAACTTCAGTGGCTGTAAGCCACAGAAAACAATTGAATAAGGAAAACGTCACAAAAACATGTTTTTTCGTGAACTACCTTTCGAGTGTAAAATAGTGGATCTGGGTATTAATGCTATACAGGACTATATGCAAATTTAATTATTTCGATTTTTTCAAATGCAACGTCCTGTGTGTTTTTGTATTTTTGAAGAGCCCTTTTAATGAGCTTCCTTTTGATAGGTTACTACATGTACTTCATGCAAGTTCAACTGTTTTTGAGATATGCATGTTTGAAAATAAAAAACAATTTAATGAAGATGCTTTACTTCAAGTGATGCCAAACAAACGCCGTTAAAATAATGATTTAAATAATTGAGCCGAAGAATGAAAACAAAAACAGGTTTAGAAAATATAAATCCAGTCACACTAATAAGAAATAATACACGAAAAACAATAAATGCAGGAATAAGTTGATTCCAAGGTCAAATAAAATCAAATTTAAAAAACACAAAAATTAATACACCCAAATCTTATACGTAATTACGTTAAATGTTCAAATAGTTCTTCCCTGCTCTGAGTATTAAAACCATACAGAGAATCCATAATCTGCAAACAGGGCTGGGTAGTAATTAATTACTTTGTAATTAAATTCCTTTTCGTTGATTTGTCTTGGAATTGTAGTACTTTTCAAAATACGGTAATTGTAATTGATAATGCCATTTTTGTTAAAAAGTACTGCCTCTATTGGGTATTAAATCTCTAGAACGAAAAATATAAGATAAGGATAATCGCAATAGGGTATTCCTGGAACCATATAAGTATAATTTTAGATTTCTTATGATTAGTCGGGTAACAGCTAATTTTATGCAATATTTGCTATTCCAATGCCGTGTGCACCAGCAAAGAGAAAAATATTTTGTGCAGACGGGTATGGGATGTGCATATGTTGTGTCATGTGTAGCAGATTGTAGCAGTCTAGCTTGCTAATAATTATTGTATAAGAAGCGACAAATATGTCTGCGGTAAGTACAGATTACTTAATAATTTATTTGTTGCATAACAATTAACAACTAGCTTCATTAGACAATATTAGTTTCTAACAGTTATTTATTAATTTCAATTTGTTTGTGTTGAACGATGTACTAGCACAGAGGTATTTAAATACTACTAAATACAAATATGCCACCGTAATTTCTATTGAAAGTAATTGAAAAAGTAATTTGTATTGATAATTGAATTACTATTTCATTTGAGTAATTGAAATCTCTGGTAATTCAATTACTTCGTTGGGCAGTAATTGGTAATTAGTAATTAGTTTTTAAAAGTAATTTGCCCAGCTCTGTCTGCAAATATAATTATTTCAATTTGTTTAAATGGAACACCCTGTATATCTCTGTATTTTTGAAAAGTACTTCTAATGAGCTTTCTTCAGACATTTCATTTCCTAGCCCTAAATCAATCGCTTTTCAGATTTAATTATTTTCTTTTGCTTTCTTTCGTATTTGTTATTTCTAGTATTGAGTAGTGGCTGGATTTTTGTTTTTTAAAACTTGGTTTTATACTTTTGTTTGAATTGCTCAAGTGTTTAAATCATTACTTGAATGGCGTTTGTTTGTTATCCCTCGAAATAAAGCATCCTAAGGGGCTTAAATTGTTTTTTATGTTCAAACACAGTTTCAAAAACAGTTGAATTAACAGGTATGGGCTCTGCAAAAATGCAAATAATCGAAATTATTAATTTGCAAATGTTGAGCACCCTGTATAGTATTAATACCCAGATCCACTATTTTACACTCGAGAGGTAGTTCACAAAAACATAATTTTTTGGTAACGTTTTCTTTCATTCAATTGTTTTCTGTTGCTTACAGCCGCTGGCGCTGCCTGAAGCATTTTTTGCATAAATTCGTTAATATCTTCAAAACAATTGACGATCGACCCATACAACTTTATATCAAAATGATTAGTATGTCAATGCAAAACTTTTAAGCTACCCAAATATAAGGAATTCAATTTTTTCGAAAAGTATGTTTGATTCGCCACACTTTTTGAAGCCACCGTGTATAATCAAAACTATTTTAGTAATGTGCAACACCTTCGTATCTACAACTTTTATATACACAATATTTATGTAACTCTTATAGTGTTAGAAATATCTTCCACTCCCGCATTGTTGCCGGACCCTGTATATAGGCCAGTGGCCTGTTTTTAACCACAAAGAAAACGTTACCAAAAAATTATGTGCCCACTTTTTGTGGGATGTTTCGAAACGTATAACTAATCATAATTTTTCGAACTCGATAATATCCGTTTTCGTGTCTTCTGATTCGTAAAAAGTAATTTTTGGAGTGATGTCTGTTTGTCAGTATGTTTGTGTCCTCTCTACAGTCCAGCCAGTTTAATTGTTTAATAGATCGACCTGAAAATTTATATCTACGTTTTTAATATACATTTGGAGATTCTAGTGATATTTAGCTATAATCGGCTAATCGGAAGTAGCCTTTACTCTACATTTTTTGCCGTTTTTCGGGAACATTTTATAATTGGTTGATTCAAATGAAATTCTTAATAACAAGCTCGTGTATTATCTAAAGTTTTTGTTTAAAAAGCTTTTTTGTAAGAAGTATAGTTTTTGAAAAAAGTTAAAAAATGTAATTTAAAAAAGGTCCAAAATTAATTAATATTATAAAACGACACATGGAATATTTGCACGTTTGCGAAATTCTACCGTGAGGCGGTTGCAGTCATACATTCAAGCACAAGGCGGATATTTTGAACACTTCCCTTAATTAATACATTAATTGTGTATTTAAATTTTACATTAAAGCCTTACTACAATAAAAAATCTCTAAAATGGTTTACACGGAACTTCCCTCGCGCGAATTACATCAATTTAATTTAAACTAAAAAAAAATTGCAGGCGCTGGCATTCGAACTCTGCGCTCCCAGGCGGAATGAGATATCCAGTCTGCCATCTGAACAACTGGGCCACGATCCGGCGCATATTGAATGCGCTTCTTGCTGCGTCATAAAGACGCTATAAAAATGTGCCCATTTGCAATGTTCAGCCTGCATCTATTAGATTCCATCAAATTATTAGTGTTATCTACTCCTGCGTTAAAACAAAAATCACGTTTTTTCGTTTTTTTAGACGGGAGAATTAATTATAAGTTATGTTTATATTAGGGATGTCGTACCCGGTCTAAAATCAAACCCGGGTACCCGAAAACAGTACCCGGGTACCCTCGGGTACCCGAATATTTTACATTTTGCCTCATTATTTTCTGGCGAATGAAAATATTTCCATACAGGCGATTTTTTGATGACTTTGTTGTCATACAATGTTCAAGCTCTATGCTCTACGCATTTTAACGCCGCGACTTTTAAACAGAACTAATTTGAAATAGTACGTACTCGCTATTCGCTAATTCAAACTGCAAGTCGTCTGTCGTCGTAAATATTTTCAGAATTCCAAGTGCTATCAAATTCAAGTACGTGACTTTTTATCCGAAATTGGTAGCAGCATCAACATCACACAGAGGATGTTTATGTTACTTCAACCCATACTGACGCGATTTAATGGTAGTATTGACGGGTTGAATATTTCCGTGAAGCGGATTTATTGCCTTATATGAAACAAGAATCAACATTATGTGGTATGGGATGGGTTCATTCTTATTATTACTGCATTGTTGCTTTTCCAGAGCTTATTCCTATTGTTTTTATCATCTTCTCCGAAAAGGGCTGACTTTCTGGACATTACATAATTTACTAGTCGGGTACCCGGGTCCAGAAAATATACCCGGGTTGACTATTACCCGGGTAGGCCCGGGTACCCGGGTACCCGCCGACATCCCTAGTTTATATAGTCTTATTTTCTTTATTTTCACGTCCTGTATATTCTCCCCCCCCCCCTCCCCCCCGCCAAGTACTTCCCACATGTTATGAAACACCCTGTACGTCATCCTGGGCTTATACGAGTATTGCCT
>CALNHX010013270.1:0-18667 GCA_940337035.1 Agriotes lineatus
AAATTTATGTGCACTCAATTAAACGAATCCAGAGCGAGCATTTAACCCAAGGGCCTACAAGAAAGCTTGTTCTCTGTTAATGTTTTAAGTGAAATCAAATGCACAACCTGAAGTTACGCCGACGCCGCAACGCCTACATTCTTCAGTAGCGTAGTTGCAGATGTGTGCGTAAACGTCGACAAGATGGCGGACTGAAACCGCAGTTTCGTATCATCTTGTAACGTGGACTTATTTTCATCCGTTTACCTAATCCAGAACGCTACGTTCGCCCAAGGGCATACAAGAACGTACGTTCGCTCCAGGAAGCGCTGAGTTTCTAAAAGGCTATTCCGAAGGCATTTCACTTGCCTTATATTTTGCATACCTGCATCCTGAATAATATAATTTAAACTCGCAACCAGACTCCACCAGGTCTCCCGAGAAACCCGCAGCTCATCCCCAAGTGCCCGTAAAGGAAGCCCTAACGCCCCTCTCCGAAGGGGATGCGCTCGCCGAAATTTTGAGCGAACTCCAGCAGCTCGAACATTCCGAAACCGAGCTGACGCCCGCAGAGCTGCCGCACCTATTGTTCCAGCGCCCGGAAGCTGCGAACCCAAGTTGACGTCCGTGGAGTCGCTGCGCCATTGCCCCAACAACCTGAAAGATCCGAACCTAAGCCGCCAATACGCAAGACGAAACGGAGAGATAAACGCCGCAGCATCCGGATAAAATTGCCCGCTGGGAAAGTTATCCGAATCCAGAGGGAAGCAGCCCTGGAGATGCAACTGATAGATGGCCGTAAAAACCGCAAGTAAAAATTCGATTATTGCTTATCATGACCCCAATTCCCTAAACCGATTTGACACCTGCTATCCCGGAAGGTTGAAACCGCAGCTTCCAGTGTCTAACCCGCAGACACACCAGGAGGTCATCTAAGTCTGGTCGAAACCCGTCGGAGAAGATGCCCACCATGAAGCGATTTTCTTCGAAGGATGGGGCCATGTGTAACGTTTCGCTTATGAATTTAAATTCTAAAGATACTTGAAACGCATTTGGAATTTAAATCGCCGCCTTATCAAACGTTTGCATCTCGATGCCGTGCCATGAATCAATAGCGCGGACCAGTAGCCGCTGTGCGGACGGCCAGGATTGTACGTAGGAGTGTTTTTCTCCGCCGCCAGAGTAGGGAGCGCAAGCGTCGACCGGGAGCCGCAGAACATATAAAAGGAGCACATGTCAGCTCCTAGAACAGATCCCATCCTGGGGTTCTCCCCTAAGCCTTCTCCCAATCCACCTGAGACGATTACTCTTTTGCCCTGTGCAGGTTACTGTCTAAGCAAAGGGAAAATCGGCTAAAAGGTTCTTACGGTGCTGGTATGGTTGCTGTCAGTCCGTGAGAACATACCGATAACCTGGAGGACCTTATCGAACCCGTTCACCGTCATTAATTTAAAGGCCGAAACCGCGGCTAAGTAATTTTCCCGCATCCTGTGTAACTAGACCGCAGTCAGTTAAAGGCCGAAACCACGGAATTTATAAACAAACTTTCCTTTAACCCGTGGAATGTAATCACCGCCACCGTTCCGATTAATTACATTCTCGAAAGCCGCATTTCGATTGTATTAATTTGCCTGAATTTTAAAGCACCTGGAAGTTGTCAACATCCCGTCGCCGCCAGGCTAAACGCATACGGAGATTATGCGATAAGAGACCTACCTGTAAGAACCACCGCTGACATCCTGGGAATATTCCTGAGGTCCCCCGAAAGAAATCTCCACGCCGCTGCAATCGTTCGAGTCCGCAAATTCGCTCAAAGATTGAAATATTTGAAGCCTGGCCGCAGCACATTTTCGGTCCGCGAAAGCCGGAAAATCACCCGGCGGCCCCGGTCCAGTTCGGCTCATCGAACGCGAACTCCCGCAGCTTCTTACGTCGTCAGGTATATTCTCAAAACACAATTTCTAATTAGAAGTGTTTGCAGCATTTGTTGTAAACAAATAACTGCTTATCGCAACTGCGGCATTTGACCGACGACCTCCTCCGAGCGATATCAAATTACGAAGCGGTTGCTGCGCAGCCCGATCCACTCCGCAACATCGCCTGGGGAAGCGGCGCACTTCTGAACAATTCGGGATGCAGTGCTGTTGGCAACCACAAGCAACCCCCCCCCCCCTGTTGACGCAGCTACCCCCTTATCCGTAATATACAGAATGTTCTATTAAGTTTATATCTAATGTAAATAGTTATATACAGTATATCTTATTTTAAATATTTATCCTGTGTTATTTTTTATCTACGTCCTATTCGAGCTATTTGAACGTATTCTCCGACTTAGAGCATATCCGAGGCAATAAAGCCAATTAAAGTATTCCTAATAAAGGCGGGCCATTGCAATACTAGCTATCATAATGAAGTTGCTAACACTCCGTTACTTCCTACATTTAAAAAACAGGGCTATCATAAATCATATCTATTCAATTTTAACCCTAAATAAGACGATTTAATAAGACTTGATCTTTTGAAACAGTTAGGAGATAAAATGATTTAAAAAATGACATAATAGTGACCCCAACAGCTAGAATACAAATTATCATAATTAAATTGAAGAAAAACGTGTGTTGTACACTAACACTTCAACCAAGAACGGAAACTGTAGTGCAAATACCCGTAAATACTAAACTACAGCAAGGAACTTTGGAACAGTAGAATTTTAGACCTGACATAGAAATGCCAACAAAGTTAGTACAAGTTCAAAATCAGCAAGCAGTAATAACAATGTTAAACAAAAGCGAAACGCAAAGAAATTTAAAAATATCGACACCATTAAACTTAATGCAAGTTCAACCAATCAAGAAACCTATACCAGTTAACAATGTTCCAGTCAATGTTAAGAAAATTTAGAGAAAAAACTTGAAAAACTTGAGATTAAAACACCTAAACGATGAAGAACTAATTAGGAACCTGTGTGAGGAATACAAGGACATCTTTCATCATGAACAACTGCCTTTAGCTTTTACCAACGAAGTGAAGCGTGTAATAAGAACAACCGATGACATACCAATCTACACCAAAAGTTACAGATTTCCTGAAATCCATAAACAAGAAGAAAACAACAAGTAACGAAAATGTTACAAGAAAATATTATTCGACCATCCTCATCACCTTGGTCTTCACCAATTTAAACTATAAAAAGCTAAATGAAAAACCAGTTGACGACAAGTTTCCTATACCCAATATAAGTGACATTTTGGATGAATTAGGGAAAAGTCAGTATTTTACAACTTTAGACTTGGCGTCAAGATTTCACCAGATAGAAATAAACTCATCCGATATTGAGAAAACAGCATTTTCAACAGATATTGGACACTTCGAGTATAAACGACTACCGTACCGTTTGGGCTCAAGAACGGGTCAGCTACCTTCCAAAAATTGATGAACAATGTTTTACGAGGACTCAAGAACGAAATCTGCTCGGTGTACCTAGACGACATTATTATTTATTCGGCTTCGCTTCAAAATCACATTCAGGATATCAAGAAAATTTTCCAACGTCTTAGAGAGAGAAATCTTAAAGTACAACTCGACAAAAGCCAATTTTTACGTAAAGAGGTAAATTATTTAGGTCACCAAATAACAGCGAATGGTGTAAAACCAGATCCGAACCAAATCATAGCAATACAACATTTTGCAATACCTAAAACTCGAAAAGAAATCAAAAGCTTTTTAGGGTTGCTAGGATATTATAAGAAATTCATAAACAACTTTGCGAAATTAACAAAACCGCTAACAAAATGTCTAAAGAATGACGCCAAAATTGAGAATAATACCGAATTTATTAACGCATTCTAAACAGCGAAACAAATTTTGACAAATGACCCTATTTTAAAGTACGCAGATTTTACAAGACCGTTTATATTGACAACTGATGCATGAAACGTAGCATTGGAAGCAGTACTATCTCAAAGTAACATAGGCTCCGATTTACCAATCGCTTATGCATCGAGAACCTTAAATGATTCGAGCAAAGGTACAGTGCAATAGAAGAAGAACTACTGGCAATATTTTGGGCTACAAATCATTTTAGGCCATACTTATACGGACATAAATTTACCATAGTTACCGATCATCAACCACTTCAATGGCTTCATTCACTGAAAGAACCTAACTCTAAATCAGCTAGATGGCGAATCTAATTGGAAGAATTCGACTATAATATTGTTTATAAGAAAGGTACAAGCAATACGAATGCCGGTGCCTTGTCAAGAATTCCAGCCAATCCTATTATAGCAGAAAATATCACTAATAAATCATACACATGAAGAAATTGATATATTAGTAGCAGAACTCCAAAGACTCGAAGAACTGAAAACACCAGAACTATATCGAGTGTAGCAGCAAATCCACCCTCACCTCCGGATTTTAAAGACATGATACCCATAACCAGGATACAACTAGAGGAAAATTCAAATAATACCGTAGATACACAATAAGAATCCACAGCTGCAGTAGAAATTTGCGAGAAGCCCCTAGAAACTCATAAAATCAAATAATTTTTCAACCTGTATTTCGCATACCTTTGACGCCTAAAATTGGGAAAAAAGAAGAAAACGAAATAATTACAGTGCAAGTGTCAAATAAAAATTTAGAAAATTTTACTAAACAGCTAGTAATTAATTCATTATTGCAAATCAAGAACGAAGTATTTTTGTCATTTCCCAACCAGCAATTTTAAGAACAATTTTGTAAATCGTAACGTCAATTATGAATAGCAATTCGCCAACTTTCTACAAATGTACATCACGAGTGGAACACTTAATGGACTCCGAAGGAAGAATGTAACAATAAAAAATTATCATGAAGGAAAAACCAACCACCGAGAAATTAATATCACGGAGGAAACAATAAGAAGAAAATACTACTGGAAAAGTTTAAAGCAGGATGTGCAAGACTATATTAATTTATGCTATAACGTATCCAAATACGACATGAACCCGACCAAAGCCCCATTAGTCCAGAGAAATTAGACATTGCTAGTGCTGCTCGGCAACATTTATATCGGGTCTATTACTAGGTTCAAATATGGCTAGGTAACGAGCTTTCTCCTGAAGACTAGGGATGAAGTTACGGGATAACATTTGGAGCCAATTCAAACTCTGCTTTCACCTGCTCCAGACATTCTGCTGAATACTATTTTTTGCAATTGTACCAAGGGGTGTAGCTTAAACTGCGGCTGCAGAAAAGTTGGTTTTTATTATTCACCAGTTTGTGGTCTTGCTTAAATGTAACACTCGATATAAATGACGTCGATACTTGCGACTCCACTGAAAATGAAGATCCATCATATTTCCTGACCGAATCTATGGAAATAGAGAAGACAGCAGAAGAGCAAGAAGAAGAAGAAGAAGAAGATGAAGAGGAAAGCATACCGATTGAAATAAGAGTCTGAAGATGAATATTAATAACTCCTGTTTTGAATCCAAAATTGATTAATGAACAAGTTCATAATATTTTTTTTAAATAAACATTTTTCAAACAAAAATAAACGTAGAATATGCCTACAGGGGACACCACATGAAAAAAAAAACGCACCTTGTACTCTACCTCGAAGGTGGTGTGGAAAAGAGTGCACGTTTCAACTCTGTAAATCGAATTATCTCCAAAACGGTTACGTTTACGAATAAATGTCATGATATATTATATTTATTGTTAGAAATAAGCTACAAATTTTATAATCAATATGTTTTCTGTAAAAGTGACAGTGAACGAGATATTCACGAAATACCGTTTTCGGTGACCTTTGCCCCCCCTTAAAATTTTTAGCGGCACTCAGATCGATGAGGACTTTTGACATTTTGTTTAGAACCACAATATCAAGGCTCATACCAAAATCCAGCTTTCCGGGAATTTTTCCGAAGTTTTGCTTTTATTTTGTCTAATTTTTCTGGACTACACTAAATATTACAGAAACAGCAGAACAGCCGTTTGAACAAATATTTGTCGACACATTTCAAATTGACGGATCAACGTATCTAACAATAATTGACGCATTTTCTAAACTGGCCCAAGCATATCCTATTGAATCAAAAACAGCAACCATAATTGCTGAAAATTTATTACAATTCTTCTCTCACTATGGCATACCCAGGAAATTAACATGCGACAATGGAGTCGAATTTAATAATAAAGTTATACAAGAATTTTCCAACTTCATAAATTGAATTACATTACTCTACACCTTATAATCACAATTCTCAAGAAATGGTTGAAAGACTGCACTCGACCCTAATCGAACATTATAGATTACTACGAACCGAAAACGAGAAAACCAGCCCCATAATCTTATGGCACATGCAATAATCGCTTATAATAGCACAATTCATTCAACAACAGGATATTCACCATTTGAAATTTTATTAGGCCATACCGACAGTAGAAATCCATTTGACTTATCTTATGAAAAAGAATATTTCCAAAATTATGTAAAATCTCACCAATCTAAATTGCAAATAATTTACGAAAAAATTAAGGAAAAATTGCAAACTTCAAAAGAAGCCATTATCGACAAACGAAACGCAAAAAGAAAAAACCGACAATTTAAAGTAGGAGACAAAGTATTCGCAAGAACCCACATTAGGAACAAGAAAAGCAATAAATACGACGGACCTTACACTAATCAAGAAATCACCCCCGAAAATATTTGTATTTTACTGAATAATAAAAATCAAACAAAGAAACTTCACGTAAATGATCTGCTGCCTTTTGTTGCAGACGAAGACAACAGAAGCGTAGCTTCAACAAGATACTCCTCGAATACTCGATCATCGCAATAATATCACTTATATTTAGTTTTGCACTGGACCAGCCTAAATTCATCAACCTCAAAAATAATCCAGGATTTTATTACGACAAATTAGCAATTGCACAAATAAAAGAAATACAATGGAGGCTAATAAAAACCATAGATTGTTCACCAATAATAACCGAATTACAAATATTGGAAAATAACATCAAGAAAATTCAACTGTCATTTGAAACTCATGCAAATGGCGAAACCTACAAAACCGAATTTTAAATTACATATCCATATAATAATGCAGAAGACTATAAGCCGTGTTTACACAACTAAAAGTACCACAGTTGCATTCGACCATTTCTATTTTCGGGTTTTTGTAAACAAACTTTCCAGTACCTTTAATAGCGATATTGTCACAGAAAACAATTATTTATTATGCCTATTTCTTGTGTTTTTTAAAACTGTTGACACAGCTTCAAAGGCAAGTGAATTTTGGTTAATAA
This sequence comes from Agriotes lineatus, assembly GCA_940337035.1. Taxonomy (NCBI): domain Eukaryota; kingdom Metazoa; phylum Arthropoda; class Insecta; order Coleoptera; family Elateridae; genus Agriotes; species Agriotes lineatus. The sequence goes on from CALNHX010013270.1 coordinate 7,276, forward strand.
TAAAGAGAGTTACTGAATGCAACCAACGGCCGAAGCAAAGAAATATTGAACCGTACGTTTTAAGCATATTAAATGTGTCTCTGACTTTGATGTTTACACATAACCTATAAATTATTTTGAATACGAAACTTTTGCTAATTGTTGTTCATCGCTTTGATTGCGCTGCAAATATACCACAGAGTTGGCGTTGTACCCTGCATACGGGCTGATTTTCAGGAATGCCGATAAACGAAGAATTCACGAGGAATTACAATTTGTTTCCTTTATTATAGCGACATTTTGAAGATTACCTAAGAAATACAGAAAACCATTGAGCTATAATTCAACAACTGCTGCTCAGCAACATCCTGAATGCTAACGCTTGGAAGACATCTACTTTCTTTGAGAGCATGAAACGTTGCAGTAAAAAGAATTGGCGTTCTATCCCGATGTCGGTAATAAACCTGCATACGTGCTGATTTTCAGGTATGCCGATCAAAGATGAAGATGTAGAATAACAATTTGTTTCCTTTATTATAGCGACATTTTGAAGATTACCTAAGAAATACAGAAAACCGTGAGCTCCCCAAGTTTGGAATCTACTTGGTTCGACCTACAAAACACTACTTTCCGGTCTCGTAACGTAAATTACTATTAAGATTAATTTAGTTTGAAATGTGTATAGCTCAATACTGCCGTCATAAGCAAGAATGCGGTATCTACAAAAAAATCGAAATTGAGTTATTGGTATCGTTGGAATTGGTACAAAATTCCAATCATTTTAGATAAGTAACAAATCGATATCTGCACTGTAACTATGATTTTCAGATGAAAAATGGCGGTATCTACAGAAATTTTGTTACTTATAAAGCGCAAGAAGGCGTCATGTGCAAAATGAAAAGTGAAAAGCAGTATCTGCGTGTAGAAGCCGCCTTCTTCTTTTGTTTTGTTAGATACCGCCTTTATTGTCTCTTTTCGTGGTCGCAAATGTTCAGATACGGCCCGTTTCATTAAATTAATAGTATCAAGTCTTCCATTATACAACATTGTCAAGTAGATGCCGTTTTTTCAATCTGTATTTAGTGTTCGGTCGATTGCATTTTTTCGCTACAATTTCTTTATTTTTGATATAAATGGTGAATATTGTTTCTTTTTATATAAAACACAACTAAATTCATACTTATAATACAAAAAATCCACGGTTATGTACCGCATGGTGATGAAATATCAATAAGTCAAGGGCCCCACAGACGTCGTTCTTTTCTGCCAGTTTTGTCTGCACGGGCAAAACTGTACGGGTAAAAACGAACAACGACTTCAGCCACACACGAACGGATTGTTTCGTTCAGTTTTTCTGATATCACCGCTTGATCAACTGTGATGGATACTACGACCACGTTGGCAGTGGCGGCGGAAGTGGCTATACAAGTTTCAAAAAGAAAACGTTCAAAATGGGCTTAAGAATGGTTGCTTAGACGAAGGCAATTTTCACACGTAAATCTTTTAAACAAATTACAACTAGAACCAGGAGACTGGTTTAATTACCTGCGGATGGATAAACAAACATATTTAGAGCTAGGTACTTACCTTAGTAACCCCGTTAATTAAAAAGCAAGACCGATTTATGAGACAAAGTATTTCACCACATGAGCCACTGCCACGTTAAGATTTTTAGCAACAGAAAGGAGCTATGAGGACTTACAATTTTCTGTAGCTATAACCATGTCTTGGTAGGCTTTATTTTTTTCTCCTCTGTCAAAGCATTCTTTGGACTTAACTTTCCAAACACACGAATGAATTCTATAGAGTGCTATAAACTCAATAATAAATTGTTTATTAAAGTTCTTTAAATCACTCATGGTTTATTATCATTTATTATTAAAGAAACTATTCTACCAGCGAAAACCAACCCGACGGTACTGATTAAAACCGTCCTTCTTAACCGTGGTGACACACACACGCACAGACTTGAACGAGCACGTTCAAAACGGACGGGTTAAAATCAAGCCGCGGCAGATATTTTTGAACGCCAGCAAGAAGGACGGTTTTCGGTCACACACTAACCGTTTTACCCGTACAGTTTTACCCGTGCAGTCAAAACTGCCAGAAAAGAACGATGTCTGTGGGGCCCTTTACGTTTCGCCATTTATCACGAAACACGTTTTTTGTAGATACCGCCTTCTTGCTTATGATGGCAGAATGAGTAGTTACTGAGAATAGGACACACGTTCATATGAACTTTTTTGCTTGAAATGATCTCATGAACATGCTCCTTAAGTGCAGGGGAAACTTCGAGAGACACTCTGTATATATAATATATTCTGAAATGGCAACTACTGAAAGGTTAAGTAATTCAACAAACTCTGGTTTTATTGCATCAATAATGTGTCAGTTAGGCGATCCCGGTTTGCTGTTGAATGATAGTTCTCTACAGGAGATAAGATTGAGATGACAAATTGCAATAAAATTGAGAATTCATTAAATTGCTCAATTTATTTAAAATTATGATAGTTAATGAAACATATTATTTTTAATATTAAGAACCAAAGTAGGTAAATACTTACAATTAAGAAATGCGTTTCAATACTTTGTAAATAGTTGTCAAATATTATTACATCTTTTTGCATTTATTGTATCGTGGAAAAAAATTGGGCCAATAATTCGCCTTTGTGACATAGTTGCCCATATTCCAACTTTGAGCGGGTGCAAGCTGATTTCAACATAAATGTGCAGTCTAAAAGTTAAGGACCATAAACCATTGGCAATATTGAATCCGTTGTCCAAAATTATGTGGATACAGCTGTTGAACTACCGATACCTTTCACGAGTGCTTTCCATCAAGTTCCATACGAAATCCTGTACAAAGAACAATTTTGAGTTTTAGATTTGCTATTTAGGTACCTGCTTATATTCGTACGTTAAACGTACAAAAAATATCTCAGGGATCCCGTTGATAAGATATGGGGGTCCAAAGTGGGCAGATTGAAAATGACAAGCTGAACTATATTTTATAAATTTCTATACTCAAAATATTGCAAACCCAGTATAATCTTGTAAAAATAAACTTATTTTGCCAAAAGTTGCTAGAGTTTTTAAATACAATGTTTTAAATGTTTCGAAAATTATTAAAATATGAAATAAAATGAAGCTGGCAACATATCACATTGATAATTTGCAAAAAGTATTGACCAAATGTGTTTTGTGCCAATGATTTAATGTCACTTTAATGTCAAAATTTAAAGATCATTTGTAATGTTTAGTAATAACGAATATTGTGACATGCACATCATTCTTGGTGAATGCAATGGAAACTTAAGAAATGCTGCTCTAGAATATTCGTTGCGTTATCCCAATCGTCGTCATCCCGATAAAAATGTTTTTCAGCGGCTTGAGCAACGTATGCGGGAAACTGGTCGTGTTGAATTAAATTACAACCAGGACTGCTCAATTTGAAGATCAAGTTGTTGCAGTCGTGGAAAATCAACCAGGTATGAGCAAACATGGAATCGCCCAAGAGCTTGGTATAAATTGCAGTTTAGTGCATAGAATTTTAAAAGGGGACAATTATCACACTTTTCATTATTCAAAAGTTTATGCTCTACAAGAAAACCACTTTCTGCAAAGAACGAATTTTAGGCAGCGGTTGCTACAGCAAATTGAAGCAGATGAAGACTTTACAAAAGAAGTATTATGGACGGAGGAAGCAACTTTTACTTGAGGGGTATTTAACAAGCACAACAATCATTACTGGGCAGTTGAAAACCCCAATGTATTTCACATAAGAGGTTTCCAGCAACGATTTGCGCTAAATATTTGGGCAGGCATATTAGGTACCTACATCATTGGACCATTCTTTTTACCCAATCACCCACAGCACCAGCAAATAAACAAGAGCTACGCAATAGAATAACTGCGGCTGCTGCTACAGTAACACTAGAGATGTTGAACCGGGTACGTAGCAATATTAGAAGAAGAGCACATGCTCGCGTAGCTGCAAATAATAAAATTTTAAACATTTGCTTTAATAATTAATGTTTTTTATGCGTTTAGTTGTAATTGTTGCTTTCTTGAATTTTGTATTGTTTCCATAGTTTCAAAAAAGATTTAAATACTTTAATTCCTTATGTTTTAGTTTAACCTTTAACAGTGTTGCCATTTTTTTTAAATTTTAACTGCTTATAACTTTTAAACGGGCCATTATATTACATTTGCAGTTAAATATATTAGCTTATTTAGACACGCTCTAGCTCCTCTTGAATATATGGTGCGGTATTTTTGGAACACCCCGTATTGGTATAGGAATATAAAATAAAAGCAAATAAATGTTTTAATCGATTTATTTATCACTTTAATTGCAGTACTGTAAAATAAATAAATACCTACAAACATCGTGCTTTTAAAAGCACGAGCGCTGCGATATGTGAAAAGCGCAGGTCTATTTTTAAACGATCAAATTATGCATTCCGACTGTCGTATGTCATGTCATAATGTTGCCTTCCGTCATCCATCAAAAGAATCTACAGTAATTAAATTCACTGACATGGCAAATAAATATGACTTAACTATTGATAAAAAATAGATTTAATAACATAAAATAACATCTTATGGTCAAAATTTATTTTATGTTCTACCAGTACATTCATTGAAATTAATGACTCTATTTTAAGGCATCTTAGATACAAAATAACGCTCCAGGGCAATTATTTTCTTCATAAGAACACTAGGGTTATTATGAAAAATTAACAGTATTTGTTTCCATGGATACAACTTTTATTTCAAAAATTATGCACCACTGTCACAATGAAAATTAATGACAGCTCAGCTAATGTCACAAATCTAACTTAGATCAGCTAACTAGATCAATCTTAAATACTATATCATAGTAATTATATGAATTGAATATGAATATGAATTAGGTAAGAAAATTGGTAGGACATAAAACCTTGAAGGCACCACGGGCATTATGAGCTAAGAGCCCGCGATTGTTGTACACACCTCGGGCCAAAGCCCTCGGTTAGTACACTAACAATCTTGGGCTCGTATTTTACTCATAATGCCCTTGGTACCTTAATAACTATAAAAACAATTTAAATTCAAACACATTTAGTAAACTTATTCAGAAAATGTATAATGGTTACAAAACATTGCGTTTCCATACTTGGACCAAAATGATTTAAAAAGATATTTTTATCAACTACACAGAAAAATTGCATGTTCAACAAATTGGAAAAGTGATTCTTCCATGCTCACATAAAACTTTTATATTCGCTGAAAAACTCTCACTTTTCTTAACTTGTACAACAATCTACTATTAATTCACTAAAGATTTAAGAAGAAAATTAACTCGCTAACATATAAACATTATAAACAGTTACTTATGGTTGCTATTATAGAGATAATAATAATAATGCCAGTTTAAAATGACAAAGAAATAATAATTAATCGAGTTATTTACCACATTTATATTTTTATGACTCTCAACGCCTCAACAGCTTAAACCTGAAAAGAAACACAGATTGCAGGCAGCTGAAAATTATTTCAGTGGCGTAAATAATTCTCACATATAATCTCAGAAGAGCATTAATTCTTTCCGGATTTTTTTTACTGCGTTTCAACAACGTCGTATTAATTAGGACGTCTTCCAGAGGCGAGCGTTTCCTTTCCAGAGACTTTCCATTTGAAAATTTGGTTTTTGGAACTTTTCCTTACTGCCAATCTCTAGCGTGCTTTTAAAACTTTCTTTAGTGCAACAAAAGTTATTAAATTCGTCCTACATTTTAAATGCGGCATATGCCGCGGGTTTCAGCTAGTCAAATAATATTGGAGGTATTATTATGAGATCATCAAAGAAAAATCGAACACATATTTCCACATGAACGCACTAAGAGACGTGCAATCAATGGACTAGGAAGCATTCTCAAATTCATAACAGGTAGGTAACCTAGATGCAGAAGATGGGGAACGAATCGAAAACGCCATCAATAGATTACAGAAAAAATCTGGTGTGATACACTGACACAACTTCCTCTTACAGTGATCTTATAATTAGTCAAAAATTTCATTTTTAATTTTTAAGCATTTGACAAAAATTTTCAAAAATTACAGATTCTATAAAAACGGTACAAAATAGAGCGTTAGTTAAAGAGACAAATTTTCTCTAAAATTTTAAGCTGAATTCAAAAATGTAATAATATACCGGGTGTTCTATTTAAAATAGGAGTTAATAAACAAAATAGAAAAAAAATTAAATCTAGAACATATAGATCTAGATGATTTAAAATCAATTAAAATTTCATTTCACAAGTTACCTACAAATTTTGAAAATAATACGTATTCTGTAATACATCATTCTTTTAATTATTTTACTGCCTTGCCGTAATTACTTTTATAATAGGTATAATAAGTTATAAGCTAAATGTTTGTCATACAATTAAGATGTCTTGTTTTAATCAAAAATCAAAACACAATTCACAGGAAATTTCATTAGAAGAACTCCGTGTACCCCGCAGTTTCCATTAGGATGGAAGGAATTACGTGGGACAGATAAGGCACGCTTTGATAATCTTACAAGGTGTCATTTCCTTATCTTATCAGCTTGCTTGCTTGCTTGTAGACAGATTGCAATTAGAATTAAGTCAGTTGTTATGCAGCATTCTTTATGTGAAGACATTGTACAATTGCTCAGTGTGGAACTAAATCAAGTTTTTTTAATTTAAATTTCGGCAGTTAAAATATCACTCCGGTTTTCAATTTATGGAAAAACATGGTTAACCAATAGTTAGTTAACCGTCAAATCGTTTTTTAGCAGCATTATTATAAATCACGAGCCAAATAGTACACATTTATCACGAGTTTTTATTAAAAACGTAACGCTCTTTAGAATAATGTATAACATGTTGGGCTCAAAGGTAAGGGAATTTAAGGCTATATTTATTATTCTAATAAAATATAGGGCGTTCCAATGTAAAAAATGAGAAAATAAAGATTGAATATTGTAATACTTAAACCAGTATTCTCAACACCTGTATTAAAATATGTCGTTTTTATGAAACTTTAATATTTTAATGTCTCAGGTGACAGCCGCCTCAATTGTTAGAGAAGAAATAATCAAAAGTGGGGAAAATCTAAGTAAAGCTTGATATTGACAAAAAATACAAAAAACATTCAAGAGTTGGAAACGCTAAAAGCAATTTACAAAATATATAATTGAACGAAGAACCCATAGGGGCTTAAACAGCCATAAAGGAATACAGCGCTTTTCATTTAAAATGGCAATTCTGTTTTGCTCCAAACTTTTTTGGGACTCCCTGTATATGTCATATTAATTTGAAATGTGCCCCGTTCAACCCCCAATTAGGATCGGCTCAATCAAAATTTTTATTGGAAAAAAATAAAGACCAATCGGAGACTGGCGCACGAAATGAACACGCTGTATCTGCAACTATCAATGCAATTTTAAAACTTCAACTGGTTCTCCTGTAATATTTTGTTTTTGTGAATTAATACACTTTGGCTCCATGGAACAGCTATATGTTAATCTAACTTAGCAACTTAAGTAGGCGAAAAAACAACTTCAAGATCATCCTATTTTACAATTGCTTTTTCAAAGACGCAATTGTCTCTTTTAGACCGACATGCAACGTAAACATTGTCTTCCTTGGCTAAACGATCAACTCCTGGAAAGCGTACTTTGAAAGGCATCGTCAGTTTCAACCTTCGTACGACAATGGATAAGCTTTGCTGCTTTGCAGTAAAATGTTCTTAATCTTATCTCCAGCAGTTTAGCCCCATTTTTGCAGGTCGAGGTAAGTGCATTATCCTGTCATATTTCAAGAATTTGGGCAGTTTGGATAAGACTTCCAAGAATTGTTATATTGTGCTACGCTTCAGAGCCCCTAAGCTAGATAAATCGGGCATAAAACCTGTTGTTGCACTTTTCAAAGTAGCAAAGCTTATTCGTAAGATTTAACAATCTTCGGCTGTTTTTTAAATTTAAACGAGGACCACTTCAAACACGTCTATCGATATGTTGATGGATACGTTTAATAAGAATGCACAGTTGATGCTTTACATACAAGAGTGCATTCTATGCTAGTTGATATTAAAATGCACCGATGTTATTCAAACCTATGCATATTTTATGCGGTAGTAGAACTTCAAGTTTAATATTTAAACAGTGACCTAGAAGTCCTGCTGCCACACAGAGGACGGTTAATAATAGCGTGTTTATTCATTATTAAATGACAGGCCCCGCCAATGATCGCTCTGGAAAACTGTTTTAAATTTTAACAAAAAACTCATTTTTTTTAAATTATAAATATGACTGATGATCTAGGTATTATTCAGCTTTAGCTTTGTAGAAATAAATTTGTCTTGGTGTGTTACAAGTTACATTTTAATTTGTTGCAGTTGTATCATTTAATACTTGTTTACGTTCTGCTATTTTTTGCAAACGTTAAAAATGTCTGACATCACTTACAATTATTTCTTTAAATAAACATTGTCCTTTTGCTTGGTCTACCAAGTTACGAAAGTTAATTCTATTCATTTTAATTTGCCCAGATCGTGATATATTTTAAAGATGCAATTGTTTCATAGGTCTTAGAGATTTATATAAGAAAAACTAAAGCAGAACATAAACCCATACTATTGTTTTCAATAAAAAAAAGCTTACTTCTAACGCATTCATCCCTACACCTACTAAGAAGCCTAGTACATCTTTAAGCACTTGTTTTGGCCGATATTAAACTATTAAAGGTATTAATTAGTTGAATTCGTTAAACAGTCTCCGTATTCAAATCAACGCTGCGAATGGAAGACTGCACGCAAGTGGGAGTCCTTCTCAGTCAAATGAAATGGCAGGGGTTATCACCCTCTGGGATTCGCTATAAAGGGTGGGTGGATAACAGCGCCGACATTTGCAACAAGTGTTTCTTCCTGTAACTACCGCAGCCCTTGTCTACGTCACATGTAAGTCAATTTGCTTGTTTAGTGCTTCACTTGAATTTCGCGCAATATTGAACTTATTAGTCCCGATAAATTTATTCTGGGGCTGCAAGCTGATTTTATTAATTATAAAGAGAAGGAAAAACTGTAGAATCTCCTACAAGAATTTTTACTAACAACTTAGGTTAGAATTGTTTACGCAATACAAATCTTAGGAAGTGTGCCAGCAATAAAGAAATTATTTCAGGACACTCAATAGAAAAGATAACTAATTTTTCCTTATTATAGTTGCTAATATATTATAATGCAGCATACCAGTAAACAAAGTTGTTTTTTAGCTTTGAATTTGTCTACATAAGTATATCACAGACTTAGTTGCAAGTTCTAGAAAAGCAAGTAGTTTGATTGATTTGTTCTCTGACAAATTTTAATTAGCACATTGGTTTAAAAGTAATTTTAGTTTATACGATTTTTTAAACTTAATTGTAGGTATATATACATATTCGACTAGTTATTTTGGTAGCTATATAGATAAAAATCATTCCGTTACACGATGAATTTATATTAATTAATTAATCATTTGGATCTCAGAAACTATAGCAGACAGGGAAACAGTTAAATGAAAAGGGCAGTTTTATAAATTTGATTTTAATGCTAGTTTTGTATTTTATCAGCCGAAGTTCCGCATTTTTACAAACGATTACATTTTTCATATTCTTTAGACACCAGACACCAGTAATAATACTTTTAGGTTCTGGATTAAGTAAGTGGCCTTAACTGTCATGTGAATAGTTCAAATCTATTTATGTGATATGAAATGTTACTAAATAAAAGCTAGAATATAAAACAACTATAAAACTAAATAAATGTCAACTTTCCCAATGGTTATACCGTTTTGTAAGCAAAAAGTAAACCTAACTACTCTAGGTATGACTAACAGTAACGTTTCTAAACAATATTAAATTTCTAAAGTTTCAATTGTCAATTAGTAATTCAAATTTACACAGCTAAAAAACTATGTCTTAGTTTTTTTTTGTAGCAATAGTACATTTTATTTAGTGAAAACTGCAGAAAAGTATTTGGTTACATTCTCAGATATGAAAAACAATACGAAATATTAGGAAAGTGAAAAACCAAGAGATTATATTAGCGCAAATGTAATTGAGCATTTTAGAACTCTGGACAGGGCAATCTTTCACGACGATGTGCTATCCATGTCGACAACAAATACTTCAAAACTACATATCTTCAAACAATATAAAATTATCTAGGTTTACAATATTCAATAGTAAATTGTTCAAAAATTTTAGTGGTTAATATGTTTAACGTGTATCTTTTACTAAAACGAATACATTTTTAACCTCTAAATTTGTAGAAGTTGTTACAAATCTTTTGATCTTAGAGCTACTTTATTTAAAAACATATGTAGGTATGGAGGTGGTGCACATTACTACCATGTTTTTGATTATACTTTTCTTTTAAATAAAATGCCATATATTTTAAAAGTTTTGCATTGAAATATTAATAATTTTAATATCAAGTTGTAAGGATCTTACGTCACTGGTTTTGGAGATATGAACGATCTTATGAAAAAAATGAACTTCAAGTGGCTGCTGGAAGTAACTGAAAACAAATGAATGAGAGAAGGTGTTACCAAAAATTTATGCTTTTCCTGAATTGCCTTTCGAGTGTAGCTCTGATTATTAATGTTATACAGGGTGCTCAGCAGTTACAAATTATGATAAGGGATTTCAAACGAACGCCATTATAATAATCTTAAATACTTGGAACTCTCTGAGCACAGAGAAAACCAGATGTTTGAAATAGAAATCCTTATACTGCAGAAACAAAACACAACAAACAAAAGCGATAAAAGCGGAAGAATTAAATCTGAAGGACGATTGAAGTTAGGGGTAGAGAAATAAAATATTAGGAGAAAGCTCATTAATATATTTTTTAAATACACAGAAATCAAATTGACTAAATTTGCATATTCTGAGCCCTGTTTATAAATTTAGTGTACAGAAGGCGAAAGGAAAAATATTTAAACATTTTACATAATTACATATAGGATTTTATTATATTCGCTGGTGTTTATGTTTTTTAATTTAACTTCATCTGATACTGGAATTAATGTATTTGTGAATTTCTCCAATTTTTCGTGTTTATTATTTCTTATATCAACAATGAGTGATTTGTGATTTTCTAAACCTAAACCTAAACCCGATTTTATGTTCATTTCGAAGCTTTAAGTACTTAAATTATTATTTTAAAAGCGTCTGTTCGTTATTGCTTGAAAAAGTTTAAACTCGCATATCTGAAGAATAATTAAATTTATGGGTATGAAGTAAGATATAAAAAAAATATATATTAGAAGGGTTTTTCAAATATGGAAACATATACAGACGTTCCATTTTAAAAACCCCGACATTATTAATTTACAAAAAAATATTTCATTCTGTTGTAG
>CALNHX010013271.1:0-18649 GCA_940337035.1 Agriotes lineatus
CCTTTTCTCCCTTTTCTCATTTTTTTTACTGTTCTCTTTTTTTCTCACTTGTTACTTTTCTCCCTTTTCTCATTTTTTTACTGTTCTCTTTTTTTCTCACTTGTTCCTTTTCTCCCTTTTCTCATTTTTTTTACTGTTCTCTTTTTTTCTCACTTGTTCCTTTTCTCCCTTTTCTCATTTTTTTTACTGTTTTCTTTTTTTCTCACTTGTTCCTTTTCTCCCTTTTCTCATTTTTTTACTGTTCTCTTTTTTTCTCACTTGTTCCTTTTCTCCCTTTTCTCATTTTTTTTACTGTTTTCTTTTTTTCTCACTTGTTCCTTTTCCCCCTATTCTCATTTTTTTTACTGTTCTCTTTTTTTCTCACTTGTTCCTTTTCTCCCTTTTCTAATTTTTTTACTGTTCTTTTTTTTTCTCACTTGTTCCTTTTCTCCCTTTTCTCATTTTTTTACTGTTCTCTTTTTTACTCACTTGTTCCTTTTCTCCCTTTTCTCATTTTTTTTACTGTTCTCTTTTTTTCTCACTTGTTCCTTTTCGCCCTTTTCTCATTTTTTTTACTGTTCTCTTTTTTTTCTCACTTGTTCCTTTTCTGCCTTTTCTCATTTTTTTTACTGTTCTCTTTTTTTCTCACTTGTTCCTTTTCTCCCTTTTCTCATTTTTTTTACTGTTCTCTTTTTTTCTCACTTGTTCCTTTTCTCCCTTTTCTAATTTTTTTTACTATTCTCTTTTTTTCTCACTTGTTACTTTTCTCCCTTTTCTCATTTTTTTACTGTTCTCTTTTTTTCTCACTTGTTCCTTTTCTCCCTTTTCTCATTTTTTTTACTTTTCTCTTTTTTTCTCACTTGTTCCTTTTCTCCCTTTTCTCATTTTTTTTACTTTTCTCTTTTTTTCTCACTTGTTCCTTTTCTCCCTTTTCTCATTTTGTTTACTGTTCTCTTTTTTTCTCACTTGTTACTTTTCTCCCTTTTCTCATTTTTTTACTGTTCTCTTTTTTTCTCACTTGTTCCTTTTCTCCCTTTTCTCATTTTTTTTACTGTTCTCTTTTTTTCTCACTTGTTCCTTTTCTCCATTTTCTCATTTTTTTTACTGTTCTCTTTTTTTCTCACTTGTTCCTTTTCTCCTTTTTCTCATTTTTTTACTGTTCTCTTTTTTTCTCACTTGTTCCTTTTCGCCCTTTTCTCATTTTTTTTACTGTTCTCTTTTTTTCTCACTTGTTCCTTTTCTCCTTTTTCTCATTTTTTTACTGTTCTCTTATTTTCTCACTTGTTTCTTTTCTCCCTTTTCTCATTTTTTTTACTGTTCTCTTTTTTTCTCACTTGTTCCTTTTCTCCCTTTTCTCATTTTTTTACTGTTCTCTTTTTTTCTCACTTGTTCCTTTTCTCCCTTTTCTAATTTTTTTTACTATTCTCTTTTTTTCTCACTTGTTCCTTTTCTCCCTTTTCTCATTTTTTTACTGTTCTCTTTTTTTCTCACTTGTTCCTTTTCTGCCTTTTCTCATTTTTTTTACTGTTCTCTTTTTTTCTCACTTGTTCCTTTTCTCCCTTTTCTCATTTTTTTTACTTTTCTCTTTTTTTCTCACTTGTTCCTTTTCGCCCTTTTCTCATTTTTTTTACTATTCTCTTTTTTTTCTCACTTGTTCCTTTTCTGCCTTTTCTCATTTTTTTTACTGTTCTCTTTTTTTCTCACTTGTTCCTTTTCTCCCTTTTCTCATTTTTTTTACTGTTCTCTTTTTTTCTCACTTGTTCCTTTTCTCCCTTTTCTAATTTTTTTTACTATTCTCTTTTTTTCTCACTTGTTCCTTTTCTCCCTTTTCTCATTTTTTTACTGTTCTCTTTTTTTCTCACTTGTTCCTTTTCTCCCTTTTCTCATTTTTTTTACTTTTCTCTTTTTTTCTCACTTGTTCCTTTTCTCCCTTTTCTCATTTTTTTTACTTTTCTCTTTTTTTCTCACTTGTTCCTTTTCTCCCTTTTCTCATTTTTTTTACTGTTCTCTTTTTTTCTCACTTGTTACTTTTCTCCCTTTTCTCATTTTTTTACTGTTCTCTTTTTTTCTCACTTGTTCCTTTTCTCCCTTTTCTCATTTTTTTACTGTTCTCTTTTTTTCTCACTTGTTCCTTTTCTGCCTTTTCTCATTTTTTTTACTGTTCTCTTTTTTTCTCACTTGTTCCTTTTCTCCCTTTTCTCATTTTTTTACTTTTCTCTTTTTTTCTCACTTGTTCCTTTTCGCCCTTTTCTCATTTTTTTTACTGTTCTCTTTTTTTTCTCACTTGTTCCTTTTCTGCCTTTTCTCATTTTTTTTACTGTTCTCTTTTTTTCTCACTTGTTCCTTTTCTCCCTTTTCTCATTTTTTTTACTGTTCTCTTTTTTTCTCACTTGTTCCTTTTCTCCTTTTTCTAATTTTTTTTACTATTCTCTTTTTTTCTCACTTGTTCCTTTTCTCCCTTTTCTCATTTTTTTTACTGTTCTCTTTTTTTCTCACTTGTTACTTTTCTCCCTTTTCTCATTTTTTTACTGTTCTCTTTTTTTCTCACTTGTTCCTTTTCTCCCTTTTCTCATTTTTTTACTGTTCTCTTTTTTTCTCACTTGTTCCTTTTCTGCCTTTTCTCATTTTTTTTACTGTTCTCTTTTTTTCTCACTTGTTCCTTTTCTCCCTTTTCTCATTTTTTTTACTTTTCTCTTTTTTTCTCACTTGTTCCTTTTCGCCCTTTTCTCATTTTTTTACTGTTCTCTTTTTTTTCTCACTTGTTCCTTTTCTGCCTTTTCTCATTTTTTTTACTGTTCTCTTTTTTTTCTCACTTGTTCCTTTTCTCCCTTTTCTCATTTTTTTTACTGTTCTCTTTTTTTCTCACTTGTTCCTTTTCTCCCTTTTCTAATTTTTTTTACTATTCTCTTTTTTTCTCACTTGTTCCTTTTCTCCCTTTTCTCATTTTTTTACTGTTCTCTTTTTTTCTCACTTGTTCCTTTTCTCCCTTTTCTCATTTTTTTTACTTTTCTCTTTTTTTCTCACTTGTTCCTTTTCTCCCTTTTCTCATTTTTTTTACTTTTCTCTTTTTTTCTCACTTGTTCCTTTTCTCCCTTTTCTCATTTTTTTTACTGTTCTCTTTTTTTCTCACTTGTTCCTTTTCTCCCTTTTCTCATTTTTTTACTGTTCTCTTTTTTTCTCACTTGTTCCTTTTCTCCCTTTTCTCATTTTTTTTACTGTTTTCTTTTTTTCTCACTTGTTCCTTTTCCCCCTTTTCTCATTTTTTTTACTGTTCTCTTTTTTTCTCACTTGTTCCTTTTCTCCCTTTTCTCATTTTTTTTACTGTTCTCTTTTTTTCTCACTTGTTCCTTTTCTCCCTTTTCTAATTTTTTTACTGTTCTCTTTTTTTCTCACTTGTTCCTTTTCTCCATTTTCTCATTTTTTTACTGTTCTCTTTTTTACTCACTTGTTCCTTTTCTCCCTTTTCTCATTTTTTTTACTGTTCTCTTTTTTTCTCACTTGTTCCTTTTCGCCCTTTTCTCATTTTTTTTACTGTTCTCTTTTTTTTCTCACTTGTTCCTTTTCTGCCTTTTCTCATTTTTTTTACTGTTCTCTTTTTTTCTCACTTGTTCCTTTTCTCCCTTTTCTCATTTTTTTTACTGTTCTCTTTTTTTCTTACTTGTTCCTTTTCTCCCTTTTCTAATTTTCTTTACTATTCTCTTTTTTTCTCACTTGTTCCTTTTCTCCCTTTTCTCATTTTTTTACTGTTCTCTTTTTTTCTCACTTGTTCCTTTTCTCCCTTTTCTCATTTTTTTTACTTTTCTCTTTTTTTCTCACTTGTTCCTTTTCTCCCTTTTCTCATTTTTTTTACTTTTCTCTTTTTTTCTCACTTGTTCCTTTTCTCCCTTTTCTCATTTTTTTTACTGTTCTCTTTTTTTCTCACTTGTTACTTTTCTCCCTTTTCTCATTTTTTTACTGTTCTCTTTTTTTCTCACTTGTTCCTTTTCTCCCTTTTCTCACTTTTTTTACTGTTCTCTTTTTTTCTCACTTGTTCCTTTTCTCCATTTTCTCATTTTTTTTACTGTTCTCTTTTTTTCTCACTTGTTCCTTTTCTCCTTTTTCTCATTTTTTTACTGTTCTCTTTTTTTCTCACTTGTTCCTTTTCGCCCTTTTCTCATTTTTTTTACTGTTCTCTTTTTTTCTCACTTTTTCCTTTTCTCCCTTTTCTCATTTTTTTACTGTTCTTTTTTTCTCACTTGTTCCTTTTCTCCCTTTTCTCATTTTTTTTACTGTTCTCTTTTTTTCTCACTTGTTTTTTTTCTCCCTTTTCTCATTTTTTTACTGTTCTCTTTTTTTCTCACTTGTTCCTTTTCTCCCTTTTCTCATTTTTTTTACTGTTCTCTTTTTTTCTCACTTGTTCCTTTTCTCCTTTTTCTCATTTTTTTACTGTTCTCTTTTTTTCTCACTTGTTCCTTTTCTCCCTTTTCTCATTTTTTTTACTTTTCTTTTTTTCTCACTTGTTCCTTTTCTCCCTTTTCTCATTTTTTTACTGTTCTCTCTTTTTCTCACTTGTTCCTTTTCTCCCTTTTCTCATTTTTTTTACTGTTTTCTTTTTTTCTCACTTGTTCCTTTTCCCCCTTTTCTCATTTTTTTTACTGTTCTCTTTTTTTCTCACTTGTTCCTTTTCTCCCTTTTCTAATTTTTTTACTGTTCTCTTTTTTTCTCACTTGTTCCTTTTCTCCCTTTTCTCATTTTTTTACTGTTCTCTTTTTTACTCACTTGTTCCTTTTCTCCCTTTTCTCATTTTTTTTACTGTTCTCTTTTTTTCTCACTTGTTCCTTTTCGCCCTTTTCTCATTTTTTTTACTGTTCTCTTTTTTACTCACTTGTTCCTTTTCTCCCTTTTCTCATTTTTTTTACCATTCTCTTTTTTTCTCACTTGTTCCTTTTCGCCCTTTTCTCATTTTTTTTACTGTTCTCTTTTTTTCTCACTTGTTCCTTTTCTCCCTTTTCTAATTTTTTTTACTATTCTCTTTTTTTCTCACTTGTTCCTTTTCTCCCTTTTCTCATTTTTTTACTGTTCTCTTTTTTTTCTCACTTGTTCCTTTTCTGCCTTTTCTCATTTTTTTTACTGTTCTCTTTTTTTCTCACTTGTTCCTTTTCTCCCTTTTCTCATTTTTTTTACTGTTCTCTTTTTTTCTCACTTGTTCCTTTTCTCCCTTTTCTAATTTTTTTTACTATTCTCTTTTTTTCTCACTTGTTCCTTTTCTCCCTTTTCTCATTTTTTTACTGTTCTCTTTTTTTCTCACTTGTTCCTTTTCTCCCTTTTCTAATTTTTTTTACTATTCTCTTTTTTTCTCACTTGTTCCTTTTCTCCTTTTTCTCATTTTTTTACTGTTCTCTTTTTTACTCACTTGTTCCTTTTCTCCCTTTTCTCATTTTTTTTACTGTTCTCTTTTTTTCTCACTTGTTCCTTTTCGCCCTTTTCTCATTTTTTTTACTGTTCTCTTTTTTACTCACTTGTTCCTTTTCTCCCTTTTCTCATTTTTTTTACTGTTCTCTTTTTTTCTCACTTGTTCCTTTTCGCCCTTTTCTCATTTTTTTTACTGTTCTCTTTTTTTCTCACTTGTTCCTTTTCTCCCTTTTCTAATTTTTTTTACTATTCTCTTTTTTTCTCACTTGTTCCTTTTCTCCCTTTTCTCATTTTTTTACTGTTCTCTTTTTTTTCTCACTTGTTCCTTTTCTGCCTTTTCTCATTTTTTTTACTGTTCTCTTTTTTTCTCACTTGTTCCTTTTCTCCCTTTTCTCATTTTTTTTACTGTTCTCTTTTTTTCTCACTTGTTCCTTTTCGCCCTTTTCTCATTTTTTTTACTGTTCTCTTTTTTTCTCACTTGTTCCTTTTCTCATTTTTTTTACTGTTCTCTTTTTTTTTCACTTGTTCCTTTTCTCCCTTTTCACATTTTTTTTACTGTTCTCTTTTTTTCTCACTTGTTCCTTTTCTCATTTTTTTTACTGTTCTCTTTTTTTCTCACTTGTTCCTTTTCTCCCTTTTCTCATTTTTTTTACTTTTCTCTTTTTTTCTCACTTGTTCCTTTTCTCCCTTTTCTCATTTTTTTTACTTTTCTCTTTTTTTCTCACTTGTTCCTTTTCTCCCTTTTCTCATTTTTTTTACTGTTCTCTTTTTTTCTCACTTGTTACTTTTCTCCCTTTTCTCATTTTTTTACTGTTCTCTTTTTTTCTCACTTGTTCCTTTTCTCCCTTTTCTCATTTTTTTTACTGTTCTCTTTTTTTCTCACTTGTTCCTTTTCTCCCTTTTCTCATTTTTTTTACTGTTTTCTTTTTTTCTCACTTGTTCCTTTTCTCCCTTTTCTCATTTTTTTACTGTTCTCTTTTTTTCTCACTTGTTCCTTTTCTCCCTTTTCTCATTTTTTTTACTGTTTTCTTTTTTTCTCACTTGTTCCTTTTCCCCCTTTTCTCATTTTTTTTACTGTTCTCTTTTTTTCTCACTTGTTCCTTTTCTCCCTTTTCTCATTTTTTTTACTGTTCTCTTTTTTTCTCACTTGTTCCTTTTCTCCCTTTTCTAATTTTTTTACTGTTCTCTTTTTTTCTCACTTGTTCCTTTTCTCCCTTTTCTCATTTTTTTACTGTTCTCTTTTTTACTCACTTGTTCCTTTTCTCCCTTTTCTCATTTTTTTTACTGTTCTCTTTTTTTCTCACTTGTTCCTTTTCGCCCTTTTCTCATTTTTTTTACTGTTCTCTTTTTTTTCTCACTTGTTCCTTTTCTGCCTTTTCTCATTTTTTTTACTGTTCTCTTTTTTTCTCACTTGTTCCTTTTCTCCCTTTTCTCATTTTTTTTACTGTTCTCTTTTTTTCTCACTTGTTCCTTTTCTCCCTTTTCTAATTTTTTTTACTATTCTCTTTTTTTCTCACTTGTTCCTTTTCTCCCTTTTCTCATTTTTTTACTGTTCTCTTTTTTTCTCACTTGTTCCTTTTCTCCCTTTTCTCATTTTTTTTACTTTTCTCTTTTTTTCTCACTTGTTCCTTTTCTCCCTTTTCTCATTTTTTTTACTTTTCTCTTTTTTTCTCACTTGTTCCTTTTCTCCCTTTTCTCATTTTTTTTACTGTTCTCTTTTTTTCTCACTTGTTACTTTTTTCCCTTTTCTCATTTTTTTACTGTTCTCTTTTTTTCTCACTTGTTCCTTTTCTCCCTTTTCTCATTTTTTTACTGTTCTCTTTTTTTCTCACTTGTTCCTTTTCTGCCTTTTCTCATTTTTTTTACTGTTCTCTTTTTTTCTCACTTGTTCCTTTTCTCCCTTTTCTCATTTTTTTTACTTTTCTCTTTTTTTCTCACTTGTTCCTTTTCGCCCTTTTCTCATTTTTTTTACTGTTCTCTTTTTTTTCTCACTTGTTCCTTTTCTGCCTTTTCTCATTTTTTTTACTGTTCTCTTTTTTTCTCACTTGTTCCTTTTCTCCCTTTTCTCATTTTTTTTACTGTTCTCTTTTTTTCTCACTTGTTCCTTTTCTCCCTTTTCTAATTTTTTTTACTATTCTCTTTTTTTCTCACTTGTTCCTTTTCTCCCTTTTCTCATTTTTTTACTGTTCTCTTTTTTTCTCACTTGTTCCTTTTCTCCCTTTTCTCATTTTTTTTACTTTTCTCTTTTTTTCTCACTTGTTCCTTTTCTCCCTTTTCTCATTTTTTTTACTTTTCTCTTTTTTTCTCACTTGTTCCTTTTCTCCCTTTTCTCATTTTTTTTACTGTTCTCTTTTTTTCTCACTTGTTACTTTTCTCCCTTTTCTCATTTTTTTACTGTTCTCTTTTTTTCTCACTTGTTCCTTTTCTCCCTTTTCTCATTTTTTTTACTTTTCTCTTTTTTTCTCACTTGTTCCTTTTCTCCCTTTTCTCATTTTTTTTACTGTTCTCTTTTTTTCTCACTTGTTACTTTTCTCCCTTTTCTCATTTTTTTACTGTTCTCTTTTTTTCTCACTTGTTCCTTTTCTCCCTTTTCTCATTTTTTTTACTGTTCTCTTTTTTTCTCACTTGTTCCTTTTCTCCCTTTTCTCATTTTTTTTACTGTTTTCTTTTTTTCTCACTTGTTCCTTTTCTCCCTTTTCTCATTTTTTTACTGTTCTCTTTTTTTCTCACTTGTTCCTTTTCTCCCTTTTCTCATTTTTTTTACTGTTTTCTTTTTTTCTCACTTGTTCCTTTTCCCCCTTTTCTCATTTTTTTTACTGTTCTCTTTTTTTCTCACTTGTTCCTTTTCTCCCTTTTCTCATTTTTTTTACTGTTCTCTTTTTTTCTCACTTGTTCCTTTTCTCCCTTTTCTAATTTTTTTACTGTTCTCTTTTTTTCTCACTTGTTCCTTTTCTCCCTTTTCTCATTTTTTTACTGTTCTCTTTTTTACTCACTTGTTCCTTTTCTCCCTTTTCTCATTTTTTTTACTGTTCTCTTTTTTTCTCACTTGTTCCTTTTCGCCCTTTTCTCATTTTTTTTACTGTTCTCTTTTTTTTCTCACTTGTTCCTTTTCTGCCTTTTCTCATTTTTTTTACTGTTCTCTTTTTTTCTCACTTGTTCCTTTTCTCCCTTTTCTCATTTTTTTTACTGTTCTCTTTTTTTCTCACTTGTTCCTTTTCTCCCTTTTCTAATTTTTTTTACTATTCTCTTTTTTTCTCACTTGTTCCTTTTCTCCCTTTTCTCATTTTTTTACTGTTCTCTTTTTTTCTCACTTGTTCCTTTTCTCCCTTTTCTCATTTTTTTTACTTTTCTCTTTTTTTCTCACTTGTTCCTTTTCTCCCTTTTCTCATTTTTTTTACTTTTCTCTTTTTTTCTCACTTGTTCCTTTTCTCCCTTTTCTCATTTTTTTTACTGTTCTCTTTTTTTCTCACTTGTTACTTTTCTCCCTTTTCTCATTTTTTTACTGTTCTCTTTTTTTCTCACTTGTTCCTTTTCTCCCTTTCCTCATTTTTTTACTGTTCTCTTTTTTTCTCACTTGTTCCTTTTCTGCCTTTTCTCATTTTTTTTACTGTTCTCTTTTTTTCTCACTTGTTCCTTTTCTCCCTTTTCTCATTTTTTTTACTTTTCTCTTTTTTTCTCACTTGTTCCTTTTCGCCCTTTTCTCATTTTTTTTACTGTTCTCTTTTTTTTCTCAATTGTTCCTTTTCTGCCTTTTCTCATTTTTTTTACTGTTCTCTTTTTTTCTCACTTGTTCCTTTTCTCCCTTTTCTCATTTTTTTTACTGTTCTCTTTTTTTCTCACTTGTTCCTTTTCTCCCTTTTCTAATTTTTTTTACTATTCTCTTTTTTTCTCACTTGTTCCTTTTCTCCCTTTTCTCATTTTTTTACTGTTCTCTTTTTTTCTCACTTGTTCCTTTTCTCCCTTTTCTCATTTTTTTTACTTTTCTCTTTTTTTCTCACTTGTTCCTTTTCTCCCTTTTCTCATTTTTTTTACTGTTCTCTTTTTTTCTCACTTGTTACTTTTCTCCCTTTTCTCATTTTTTTACTGTTCTCTTTTTTTCTCACTTGTTCCTTTTCTCCCTTTTCTCATTTTTTTACTGTTCTCTTTTTTTCTCACTTGTTCCTTTTCTGCCTTTTCTCATTTTTTTTACTGTTCTCTTTTTTTCTCACTTGTTCCTTTTCTCCCTTTTCTCATTTTTCTTACTTTTCTCTTTTTTTCTCACTTGTTCCTTTTCGCCCTTTTCTCATTTTTTTTACTGTTCTCTTTTTTTTCTCACTTGTTCCTTTTCTGCCTTTTCTCATTTTTTTTACTGTTCTCTTTTTTTCTCACTTGTTCCTTTTCTCCCTTTTCTTATTTTTTTTACTGTTCTCTTTTTTTCTCACTTGTTCCTTTTCTCCCTTTTCTAATTTTTTTTACTATTCTCTTTTTTTCTCACTTGTTCCTTTTCTCCCTCTTCTCATTTTTTTACTGTTCTCTTTTTTTCTCACTTGTTCCTTTTCTCCCTTTTCTCATTTTTTTTACTTTTCTCTTTTTTTCTCACTTGTTCCTTTTCTCCAATTTCTCATTTTTTTTACTGTTCTCTTTTTTTCTCACTTGTTCCTTTTCGCCCTTTTCTCATTTTTTTTACTGTTCTCTTTTTTTCTCACTTGTTCCTTTTCTCCCTTTTCTAATTTTTTTTACTATTCTCTTTTTTTCTCACTTGTTCCTTTTCTCCCTTTTCTCATTTTTTTACTGTTCTCTTTTTTTTCTCACTTGTTCCTTTTCTGCCTTTTCTCATTTTTTTTACTGTTCTCTTTTTTTCTCACTTGTTCCTTTTCTCCCTTTTCTCATTTTTTTTACTGTTCTCTTTTTTTCTCACTTGTTCCTTTTCGCCCTTTTCTCATTTTTTTTACTGTTCTCTTTTTTTCTCACTTGTTCCTTTTCTCATTTTTTTTACTGTTCTTTTTTTTTCACTTGTTCCTTTTCTCCCTTTTCTCATTTTTTTTACTGTTCTCTTTTTTTCTCACTTGTTCCTTTTCTCATTTTTTTTACTGTTCTCTTTTTTTCTCACTTGTTCCTTTTCTCCCTTTTCTCATTTTTTTTACTTTTCTCTTTTTTTCTCACTTGTTCCTTTTCTCCCTTTTCTCATTTTTTTTACTTTTCTCTTTTTTTCTCACTTGTTACTTTTCTCCCTTTTCTCATTTTTTTACTGTTCTCTTTTTTTCTCACTTGTTCCTTTTCTCCCTTTTCTCATTTTTTTTACTGTTCTCTTTTTTTCTCACTTGTTCCTTTTCTCCCTTTTCTCATTTTTTTTACTGTTTTCTTTTTTTCTCACTTGTTCCTTTTCTCCCTTTTCTCATTTTTTTACTGTTCTCTTTTTTTCTCACTTGTTCCTTTTCTCCCTTTTCTCATTTTTTTTACTGTTTTCTTTTTTTCTCACTTGTTCCTTTTCCCCCTTTTCTCATTTTTTTTACTGTTCTCTTTTTTTCTCACTTGTTCCTTTTCTCCCTTTTCTCATTTTTTTTACTGTTCTCTTTTTTTCTCACTTGTTCCTTTTCTCCCTTTTCTAATTTTTTTACTGTTCTCTTTTTTTCTCACTTGTTCCTTTTCTCCCTTTTCTCATTTTTTTACTGTTCTCTTTTTTACTCACTTGTTCCTTTTCTCCCTTTTCTCATTTTTTTACTGTTCTCTTTTTTTCTCACTTGTTCCTTTTCGCCCTTTTCTCATTTTTTTTACTGTTCTCTTTTTTTTCTCACTTGTTCCTTTTCTGCCTTTTCTCATTTTTTTTACTGTTCTCTTTTTTTCTCACTTGTTCCTTTTCTCCCTTTTCTCATTTTTTTTACTGTTCTCTTTTTTTCTCACTTGTTCCTTTTCTCCCTTTTCTAATTTTTTTTACTATTCTCTTTTTTTCTCACTTGTTCCTTTTCTCCCTTTTCTCATTTTTTTACTGTTCTCTTTTTTTCTCACTTGTTCCTTTTCTCCCTTTTCTCATTTTTTTTACTTTTCTCTTTTTTTCTCACTTGTTCCTTTTCTCCCTTTTCTCATTTTTTTTACTTTTCTCTTTTTTTCTCACTTGTTCCTTTTCTCCCTTTTCTCATTTTTTTTTACTGTTCTCTTTTTTTCTCACTTGTTACTTTTCTCCCTTTTCTCATTTTTTTACTGTTCTCTTTTTTTCTCACTTGTTCCTTTTCTCCCTTTTCTCATTTTTTTACTGTTCTCTTTTTTTCTCACTTGTTCCTTTTCTGCCTTTTCTCATTTTTTTTACTGTTCTCTTTTTTTCTCACTTGTTCCTTTTCTCCCTTTTCTCATTTTTTTTACTTTTCTCTTTTTTTCTCACTTGTTCCTTTTCGCCCTTTTCTCATTTTTTTTACTGTTCTCTTTTTTTTCTCACTTGTTCCTTTTCTGCCTTTTCTCATTTTTTTTACTGTTCTCTTTTTTTCTCACTTGTTCCTTTTCTCCCTTTTCTCATTTTTTTTACTGTTCTCTTTTTTTCTCACTTGTTCCTTTTCTCCCTTTTCTAATTTTTTTTACTATTCTCTTTTTTTCTCACTTGTTCCTTTTCTCCCTTTTCTCATTTTTTTACTGTTCTCTTTTTTTCTCACTTGTTCCTTTTCTCCCTTTTCTCATTTTTTTTACTTTTCTCTTTTTTTCTCACTTGTTCCTTTTCTCCCTTTTCTCATTTTTTTTACTTTTCTCTTTTTTTCTCACTTGTTCCTTTTCTCCCTTTTCTCATTTTTTTACTGTTCTCTTTTTTTCTCACTTGTTACTTTTCTCCCTTTTCTCATTTTTTTACTGTTCTCTTTTTTTCTCACTTGTTCCTTTTCTCACTTTTCTCATTTTTTTTACTGTTCTCTTTTTTTCTCACTTGTTCCTTTTCTCCCTTTTCTCATTTTTTTTACTGTTTTCTTTTTTTCTCACTTGTTCCTTTTCTCCCTTTTCTCATTTTTTTACTGTTCTCTTTTTTTCTCACTTGTTCCTTTTCTCCCTTTTCTCATTTTTTTTACTGTTTTCTTTTTTTCTCACTTGTTCCTTTTCCCCCTTTTCTCATTTTTTTTACTGTTCTCTTTTTTTCTCACTTGTTCCTTTTCTCCCTTTTCTCATTTTTTTTACTGTTCTCTTTTTTTCTCACTTGTTCCTTTTCTCCCTTTTCTAATTTTTTTACTGTTCTCTTTTTTTCTCACTTGTTCCTTTTCTCCCTTTTCTCATTTTTTTACTGTTCTCTTTTTTACTCACTTGTTCCTTTTCTCCCTTTTCTCATTTTTTTTACTGTTCTCTTTTTTTCTCACTTGTTCCTTTTCGCCCTTTTCTCATTTTTTTTACTGTTCTCTTTTTTTTCTCACTTGTTCCTTTTCTGCCTTTTCTCATTTTTTTTACTGTTCTCTTTTTTTCTCACTTGTTCCTTTTCTCCCTTTTCTCATTTTTTTTACTGTTCTCTTTTTTTCTCACTTGTTCCTTTTCTCCCTTTTCTAATTTTTTTTACTATTCTCTTTTTTTCTCACTTGTTCCTTTTCTCCCTTTTCTCATTTTTTTACTGTTCTCTTTTTTTCTCACTTGTTTTTTTTCTCCCTTTTCTCATTTTTTTTACTTTTCTCTTTTTTTCTCACTTGTTCCTTTTCTCCCTTTTCTCATTTTTTTACTTTTCTCTTTTTTTCTCACTTGTTCCTTTTCTCCCTTTTCTCATTTTTTTTACTGTTCTCTTTTTTTCTCACTTGTTACTTTTCTCCCTTTTCTCATTTTTTTACTGTTCTCTTTTTTTCTCACTTGTTCCTTTTCTCCCTTTTCTCATTTTTTTTACTGTTCTCTTTTTTTCTCACTTGTTCCTTTTTTCCATTTTCTCATTTTTTTTACTGTTCTCTTTTTTTCTCACTTGTTCCTTTTCTCCTTTTTCTCATTTTTTTACTGTTCTCTTTTTTTCTCACTTGTTCCTTTTCGCCCTTTTCTCATTTTTTTTACTGTTCTCTTTTTTTCTCACTTTTTCCTTTTCTCCCTTTTCTCATTTTTTTACTGTTCTTTTTTTCTCACTTGTTCCTTTTCTCCCTTTTCTCATTTTTTTTACTGTTCTCTTTTTTTCTCACTTGTTCCTTTTCTCATTTTTTTTACTGTTCTCTTTTTTTTTCACTTGTTCCTTTTCTCCCTTTTCTCATTTTTTTTACTGTTCTCTTTTTTTCTCACTTGTTTTTTTTCTCCCTTTTCTCATTTTTTTACTGTTCTCTTTTTTTCTCACTTGTTCCTTTTCTCCCTTTTCTCATTTTTTTTACTGTTCTCTTTTTTTCTCACTTGTTCCTTTTCTCCTTTTTCTCATTTTTTTACTGTTCTCTTTTTTTCTCACTTGTTCCTTTTCTCCCTTTTCTCATTTTTTTTACTGTTTTCTTTTTTTCTCACTTGTTCCTTTTCTCCCTTTTCTCATTTTTTTACTGTTCTCTCTTTTTCTCACTTGTTCCTTTTCTCCCTTTTCTCATTTTTTTTACTGTTTTCTTTTTTTCTCACTTGTTCCTTTTCCCCCTTTTCTCATTTTTTTTACTGTTCTCTTTTTTTCTCACTTGTTCCTTTTCTCCCTTTTCTAATTTTTTTACTGTTCTCTTTTTTTCTCACTTGTTCCTTTTCTCCCTTTTCTCATTTTTTTACTGTTCTCTTTTTTACTCACTTGTTCCTTTTCTCCCTTTTCTCATTTTTTTTACTGTTCTCTTTTTTTCTCACTTGTTCCTTTTCGCCCTTTTCTCATTTTTTTTACTGTTCTCTTTTTTACTCACTTGTTCCTTTTCTCCCTTTTCTCATTTTTTTTACTGTTCTCTTTTTTTCTCACTTGTTCCTTTTCGCCCTTTTCTCATTTTTTTTACTGTTCTCTTTTTTTCTCACTTGTTCCTTTTCTCCCTTTTCTAATTTTTTTTACTATTCTCTTTTTTTCTCACTTGTTCCTTTTCTCCCTTTTCTCATTTTTTTACTGTTCTCTTTTTTTTCTCACTTGTTCCTTTTCTGCCTTTTCTCATTTTTTTTACTGTTCTCTTTTTTTCTCACTTGTTCCTTTTCTCCCTTTTCTCATTTTTTTTACTGTTCTCTTTTTTTCTCACTTGTTCCTTTTCTCCCTTTTCTAATTTTTTTTACTATTCTCTTTTTTTCTCACTTGTTCCTTTTCTCCCTTTTCTCATTTTTTTACTGTTCTCTTTTTTTCTCACTTGTTCCTTTTCTCCCTTTTCTCATTTTTTTTACTTTTCTCTTTTTTTCTCACTTGTTCCTTTTCTCCCTTTTCTCATTTTTTTTACTTTTCTCTTTTTTTCTCACTTGTTCCTTTTCTCCCTTTTCTCATTTTTTTTACTGTTCTCTTTTTTTCTCACTTGTTACTTTTCTCCCTTTTCTCATTTTTTTACTGTTCTCTTTTTTTCTCACTTGTTCCTTTTCTCCCTTTTCTAATTTTTTTTACTATTCTCTTTTTTTCTCACTTGTTCCTTTTCTCCCTTTTCTCATTTTTTTACTGTTCTCTTTTTTTCTCACTTGTTCCTTTTCTCCCTTTTCTCATTTTTTTTACTTTTCTCTTTTTTTCTCACTTGTTCCTTTTCGCCCTTTTCTCATTTTTTTTACTGTTCTCTTTTTTTTCTCATTTGTTCCTTTTCTGCCTTTTCTCATTTTTTTTACTGTTCTCTTTTTTTCTCACTTGTTCCTTTTCTCCCTTTTCTCATTTTTTTTACTGTTCTCTTTTTTTCTCACTTGTTTCTTTTCTCCCTTTTCTAATTTTTTTTACTATTCTCTTTTTTTCTCACTTGTTCCTTTTCTCCCTTTTCTCATTTTTTTACTGTTCTCTTTTTTTCTCACTTGTTCCTTTTCTCCCTTTTCTCATTTTTTTTACTTTTCTCTTTTTTTCTCACTTGTTCCTTTTCTCCCTTTTCTCATTTTTTTTACTTTTCTCTTTTTTTCTCACTTGTTCCTTTTCTCCCTTTTCTCATTTTTTTTACTGTTCTCTTTTTTTCTCACTTGTTACTTTTCTCCCTTTTCTCATTTTTTTACTGTTCTCTTTTTTTCTCACTTGTTCCTTTTCTCCCTTTTCTCATTTTTTTTACTGTTCTCTTTTTTTCTCACTTGATCCTTTTCTCCCTTTTCTCATTTTTTTTACTGTTTTCTTTTTTTCTCACTTGTTCCTTTTCTCCCTTTTCTCATTTTTTTACTGTTCTCTTTTTTTCTCACTTGTTCCTTTTCTCCCTTTTCTCATTTTTTTTACTGTTTTCTTTTTTTCTCACTTGTTCCTTTTCCCCCTTTTCTCATTTTTTTTACTGTTCTCTTTTTTTCTCACTTGTTCCTTTTCTCCCTTTTCTCATTTTTTTTACTGTTCTCTTTTTTTCTCACTTGTTCCTTTTCTCCCTTTTCTAATTTTTTTACTGTTCTCTTTTTTTCTCACTTGTTCCTTTTCTCCCTTTTCTCATTTTTTTACTGTTCTCTTTTTTACTCACTTGTTCCTTTTCTCCCTTTTCTCATTTTTTTTACTGTTCTCTTTTTTTCTCACTTGTTCCTTTTCGCCCTTTTCTCATTTTTTTTACTGTTCTCTTTTTTTTCTCACTTGTTCCTTTTCTGCCTTTTCTCATTTTTTTTACTGTTCTCTTTTTTTCTCACTTGTTCCTTTTCTCCCTTTTCTCATTTTTTTTACTGTTCTCTTTTTTTCTCACTTGTTCCTTTTCTCCCTTTTCTAATTTTTTTTACTATTCTCTTTTTTTCTCACTTGTTCCTTTTCTCCCTTTTCTCATTTTTTTACTGTTCTCTTTTTTTCTCACTTGTTCCTTTTCTCCCTTTTCTCATTTTTTTTACTTTTCACTTTTTTTCTCACTTGTTCCTTTTCTCCCTTTTCTCATTTTTTTTACTTTTCTCTTTTTTTCTCACTTGTTCCTTTTCTCCCTTTTCTCATTTTTTTTACTGTTCTCTTTTTTTCTCACTTGTTACTTTTCTCCCTTTTCTCATTTTTTTACTGTTCTCTTTTTTTCTCACTTGTTCCTTTTCTCCCTTTTCTCATTTTTTTTACTGTTCTCTTTTTTTCTCACTTGTTCCTTTTCTCCATTTTCTCATTTTTTTTACTGTTCTCTTTTTTTCTCACTTGTTCCTTTTCTCCTTTTTCTCATTTTTTTACTGTTCTCTTTTTTTCTCACTTGTTTCTTTTCTCCCTTTTCTCATTTTTTTTACTGTTCTCTTTTTTCTCACTTGTTCCTTTTCTCCCTTTTCTCATTTTTTTACTGTTCTCTTTTTTTCTCACTTGTTCCTTTTCTCCCTTTCCTCATTTTTTTTACTGTTCTCTTTTTTTCTGTTGTTCCTTTTCTCCCTTTTCTCATTTTTTTTACTGTTCTCTTTTTTTCTCACTTGTTTCTTTTCTCCCTTTTCTCATTTTTTTACTGTTCTCTTTTTTTCTCACTTGTTGCTTTTCTCCCTTTACTCATTTTTTTACTGTTCTCTTTTTTTCTGTTGTTCCTTTTCTCCCTTTTCTCATTTTTTTTACTGTCTTTTTTTCTCACTTGTTTCTTTTCTCCCTTTTCTCATTTTTTTACTGTTCTCTTTTTTTCTCACTTGTTCCTTTTCTCCCTTTTCTCATTTTTTTTACTGTTCTCTTTTTTTCTGTTGTTCCTTTTCTCCCTTTTCTCATTTTTTTTACTGTTCTCTTTTTTTCTCACTTGTTCCTTTTCTCCCTTTTCTCATTTTTTTACTGTTCTCTTTTTTTCTCACTTGTTCCTTTTCTCCCTTTTCTCATTTTTTTTACTGTTCTCTTTTTTTCTCACTTTTTCCTTTTCTCCCTTTTCTCATTTTTTTACTGTTCTTTTTTTCTCACTTGTTCCCTTTCTCCCTTTTCTCATTTTTTTTACTGTTCTCTTTTTTTCTCACTTGTTCCTTTTCTCATTTTTTTTACTGTTCTCTTTTTTTTTCACTTGTTCCTTTTCTCCCTTTTCTCATTTTTTTTACTGTTCTCTTTTTTTCTCACTTGTTTTTTTTCTCCCTTTTCTCATTTTTATACTGTTCTCTTTTTTTCTCACTTGTTCCTTTTCTCCCTTTTCTCATTTTTTTTACTGTTCTCTTTTTTTCTCACTTGTTCCTTTTCTCCTTTTTCTCATTTTTTTACTGTTCTCTTTTTTTCTCACTTGTTCCTTTTCTCCCTTTTCTCATTTTTTTTACTGTTTTCTTTTTTTCTCACTTGTTCCTTTTCTCCCTTTTCTCATTTTTTTACTGTTCTCTCTTTTTCTCACTTGTTCCTTTTCTCCCTTTTCTCATTTTTTTTACTGTTTTCTTTTTTTCTCACTTGTTCCTTTTCCCCCTTTTCTCATTTTTTTTACTGTTCTCTTTTTTTCTCACTTGTTCCTTTTCTCCCTTTTCTAATTTTTATACTGTTCTCTTTTTTTCTCACTTGTTCCTTTTCTCCCTTTTCTCATTTTTTTACTGTTCTCTTTTTTACTCACTTGTTCCTTTTCTCCCTTTTCTCATTTTTTTTACTGTTCTCTTTTTTTCTCACTTGTTCCTTTTCGCCCTTTTCTCATTTTTTTTACTGTTCTCTTTTTTACTCACTTGTTCCTTTTCTCCCTTTTCTCATATTTTTTACTGTTCTCTTATTGTCTCACTTGTTCCTTTTCGCCCTTTTCTCATTTTTTTTACTGTTCTCTTTTTTTCTCACTTGTTCCTTTTCTCCCTTTTATAATTTTTTTTACTATTCTCTTTTTTTCTCACTTGTTCCTTTTCTCCCTTTTCTCATTTTTTTACTGTTCTCTTTTTTTTCTCACTTGTTCCTTTTCTGCCTTTTCTCATTTTTTTTACTGTTCTCTTTTTTTCTCACTTGTTCCTTTTCTCCCTTTTCTCATTTTTTTTACTGTTCTCTTTTTTTCTCACTTGTTCCTTTTCTCCCTTTTCTAATTTTTTTTACTATTCTCTTTTTTTCTCACTTGTTCCTTTTCTCCCTTTTCTCATTTTTTTACTGTTCTCTTTTTTTCTCACTTGTTCCTTTTCTCCCTTTTCTCATTTTTTTTACTTTTCTCTTTTTTTCTCACTTGTTCCTTTTCTCCCTTTTCTCATTTTTTTTACTTTTCTCTTTTTTTCTCACTTGTTCCTTTTCTCCATTTTCTCATTTTTTTTACTGTTCTCTTTTTTTCTCACTTGTTCCTTTTCTCCTTTTTCTCATTTTTTTACTGTTCTCTTTTTTTCTCACTTGTTTCTTTTCTCCCTTTTCTCATTTTTTTTACTGTTCTCTTTTTTCTCACTTGTTCATTTTCTCCCTTTTCTCATTTTTTTACTGTTCTCTTTTTTTCTG
>CALNHX010013272.1:0-18647 GCA_940337035.1 Agriotes lineatus
AGCACTTAAAACTTACTAACATGACAGTTCTTCGTTTCGAACAAACTTCTACTGATATAAACACTAGTTTACGATAAATTTATAGCTTTATCACTTGCACTTCTGACAAAAACATACATTATATTCAAGCTTTTTTATACTATTAGTCAGTATATGAAAAGTCTAGAATCACTACTGCATGTAACGAATACTGTAGACATTTCCTTATAGTATGTTCAACAGCGGCAGATCTGTCTTAAAAGAAATCTACAAATACGCTAGTGTCTAGTTAGGAACAACTTGTATTGTATTCTGCAGATAATGAGGCTTTATGAAGGAACTGCTCATACTGCCTCAGTCTTTGGGTTTACGATTACTTATTATTTATCTATTTATTCCCGTCGGATACACCGTACAAGTAAATCAAAGCATACATAATAACGAAACGAATAGTACATATAATGAGCTGCTTTAGGTTCAGGTATAGAAATCGTCTAGAATGACGATCAAAATTCAACCATGTGAAGACATCTATTTAAAAGAAGGCGCTAACCCACATCGCCCGAATTGTAATCAGTGAGGCGCCATCTAGTTCAAATGGTTACTCCCCACCTTCAACTTTCTTAATGAAGAAAAAATTAAAGAAAAAAGAGTAACAATGCAACACAATTGTTTCAGCCCACCCGGCAGGGGTTTTAATAAAAACAAGTTCCTCCACAGACTATAAAGTCATTTTAAGGACTCAATAGCAAAACGTGTATGCTAAAACGGTATTTGGCCAGCTACACCTCAGCTCAGTAACAGTAATTAATAGCATTTCAATTAATCTACTGGCTTATGTTTTGTAATATATCCAATTTGGAACTGCTGCCGGTGTGCGTTAGTTTATGTCATCTATAAAACCTCTGGTCTTAGTTTGCAGTTTTTGCAAGCATTGCAGAAGGCAATTAGAAGAGGCGGGACAAAACTACTAAGTGCAAGAAGCGCATGCATGAAAAGCGGCATCAGCTGCACGAACTTTGAAAGGAACGGTTGTTGCTTTGCACTGTAAAATTGCGTCACCGCCCAAAGCGTGCATTTAGTGCGAAGCATTAAAATTATGTCTCAATTTCCAAAAGTTGTTTTAAATCAAATTTCTGAGAAGATGTTAATATAAGCCGACAGCACATCCTGCGAAGCGCTGCAAGAATTCTAGAGGGGTGTTCAGGCCGTCAACCGACGTGAGAACGCCGGCAACAGCTGGGAACTGTGTACCTGCATGCAATTAGTAACGGTCAATGCTATTCTCGTTTGAAATCTGTGCAATTGAAAATTTGTATCACCTAGCGTCCTAAATTAAATATTTCTTTAGGCTTAGGCGAGAGCTATTGTGAGGATCTGTGACATCAACCGTCAGGTTATTGCTGGAATATCTAATTACCTCGAAAAACCCGGATAAATACCGCGGGCAGGAACAACTTCAGGTTAAGCAATAACTATTTATTTTAATTGTACTCCTATTTGCTTCCTTGTTTTAGATGTATGTGTTGAAAGCCAATATATTTTTGTATTACACTGATTGTGAAAGTTGGTATTATATCCTCTCAGTGCTTCGAGCCACATTATGTCAACTAGTGGAGCTTTGTTGTATTGTATATCAGTAACCTTGACCAGGGAGAACATTAAAAGTGATTTTGTTGTAAACTGAACTGGCTGGCAACAAAAGGGCAAATATTTACAACAAATTAAACATCACAACATGGTTTGCAAGTGTGGGGATTCAGAACCACAAACCCACTAGAGGCACAATTGCAAGGCATATTGCATAAGTACTTCTGGGATAGTGAGCCAATACTTAGTGAAGAATGTGCAATTGAAAATTATTTTTATTTCCAAATCATTTTCTGCCTTTCTAACCTAAAAACGGCAGCATAGTCCTAATCCACGCCATTCACTGCCGTGGGTGTGAGCTAGCCAGGGCCATGATCGTCTTTCGTTTAAGGGTGGTAGACGGTTCTTTTTAATTGTGTCGTTAGAAACCTAATTTTTCATATAAGCATATAAGCCTACTTTCTTTCTTCGGATTAACTACCTTAGCGTTACGTTATTTTGGTGGGAGTAGAGCTAACTTCACGTTGGAGTTTTAAGGGCAGCGAATGTAAAGTTAGTTTTTGACGGGTACTTCCGCCTGCCCTCTTAAAGCACGGGGTGTGTTAAGTTCGGTTGGTAGCTTTATGGGATCTGAAGCCCACAGATATTCTATAACATCCAGATGGATGTATTGCAGCTTTCCTCCACGTTGTTAATATTTTTGAGTGATTACTTAATTCTGTTCGTTTTTAAATTTAGCTTGAATTCTGTCATGCTTAACGTAGTTTCCTTTGCTTGATTAATACACCTTGCTTGGCGTTTGCATTGTAATCCAGTTGTGATATATTTTTTAAGTTAATACTACACCGGTGGGGCCAAACTTAAATATAACAGCAATGAGATAAACTGAACAACAAAATAGTGAGAAAGAAAGAGAGATGACCATACAACAAATATTTTAGTAGGTATGTTTACTTGGCATCTGCCATAATTAAAATAAGCGTGAAGCCTACTCGAATATTTGTTTCTATGTTTATCTCTTTCTTACCCCCAGCAATGCACTCTATTTACGTGTTCTTATTATCCCATTGCTGTTTTATATAATTTTTGCCTTATTGGTATAACCTTTTTGTATTTGCGCTCTGGCTTCATAATTTCGAGCCCGTTTTATTTACCTGTGCTTTAGTACGTCAGGTTCAATTGTTTGACATTATTAATATTGCTTGTGATATACTATTACTAAAGCCTCTTGTTACTGCTACTACTGGTTTATCTGTCTATTGAACTCCACAATACCTGCTCGTTTTGTTTTTAGTTAAAGGATTGCTAAGCGAGAAGACTCAAAAAGTGGGTGAGTTGTCAACTGTTAGCTAGATCTACTTTTTGCCGTAGTGAAGGACTGGCTCACACTTGTATTTCAAAATTATTATAAACAAGGAAACGGCGCGCTACGCGCACGTGAAATAGGATACACGAAAGGTCACGCCCCGAGCCGAGCGCTCAGATAAGAAAAACAAAACCTAAACAAATATAAACATCTGTGAAGCCGGAACGTGAGATGTGCCACGGACTCACGGACACACGGACACACATTAAGGAAAATTATATTATAGATATGCACTTTTTAAATCTAAAGAACAGCCTCCTAGTCCTCCACGTTATTCACTGCCGAGAGTTTGAGCTAGCCAGGTCCGTGGTCGCCTTTTGTTTAAAGATGGCACAATAAATTTAATAGCACTACATATTTTTTTATCATTATTTGAGCGTACTCTCGAAATGTCGGTCTGCCTTCCAAACTAGGATCACTTAAAAACTAATTACTAACACTTTTTATGGTTTCAAGGTGTGGCATGATAAGGCAACAACTTATTTTTATTTATTTATAAATTTTACCCAAAGTATTGATTGTAGAATTCATTATAACTTTCGCTGTTCTTGGGTCGCTATGATATTGGCTACCTAATAAAACGAACTAAATACAAGTTTTAAAATAAGCTGCGTCACGATTTCCTTTATTCGGAAATTTAAGAATTATTCCTGTACTTCAGGTTTAATTTCTATATTTCTTTAATGACAGGATGTAGAAGTTCAGTGGAAAATATTTTGAATCAGCCTTACTATAGGCTCAGATTGAATTCCATCCATTCCGTATGCTTTATGACTTTGACAACACTCGCCCTTTCCCGGAATAACCGTGCTTATGTTTAAAAGCTGTTGTGTATGTGCCTGTGCTGAAATATGTCTTCCATAGTCATCTGTTGCGGTTTTTCCAGCATGTTTTATATAGTATTCATTTTATTTATTTATTTATTTAATTTGCACTCAGCCAACAGCCGTTAGGCCAATTACAGGCGTCGCTGTGCAGTTATGAGGACTTCCAACCCCACTAACGACTGTCATGATGTTGTATGACCGCCGGGACCAACTTTTTTCCGTGATAGCCGTACCACGAGGAGCCGAGAGATGCAGCCGTGGAACTCCCATCCAAGTTCTGACCAGAAAGAGCGTTGCTTAATTCTGCTGATCGAACGTGGAAGCTTGTTCAAGCTACACCCCTCG
This sequence comes from Agriotes lineatus, assembly GCA_940337035.1. NCBI lineage: Eukaryota > Metazoa > Arthropoda > Insecta > Coleoptera > Elateridae > Agriotes > Agriotes lineatus. The sequence goes on from CALNHX010013272.1 coordinate 4,108, forward strand.
GGACCCATTTTTGTGTTTGCGGGCCTGTTAACTTGAGAAGCCTTTCCGAATTGCCTTGTCTCTTGTCTTATTAGCTAACGTTTTTGAACAACCATATAATGTCGTGACCTTGTTTTAATTTGTACTTCTTTGTGCTTTGCTTGGTGGATCTTCCGTCCACCCTCTTTTGTCTCATCTGGCATATCTTCCAATTTCTGAGTTTGATTTTCTGTGGGCTTCTGCATTTAACTTCTTCTCTTCTAATAATAATAGCCAAACACTCGATTTCGAGTATGAGGAACATGCAAGGTCAGCGCATATGTACTCTGCGATGGCTGTATATTCCAATTCTGGATGTAATGATTCTACCGCATTCTGGGCACTCTTCTATATTTTATCTTATCTCAAGTCTTTGTCGTAATTCAGTTCCTTTTATTAAATATTTCACTTTCAACATCTCCTTTGCTACACTGCGGATTACATCCTCCCGTTTATTTATTATTTGGGCTGCTTTCATTTGAAGCCGTTTTTCCCATTTATCAAGTATATCCTTAAGTATGACCTTTCCCTTTCTCTATATTATATTTCCTTGTAAGTGCTGTTAGTGTGGCTATGTTGAGCTTTATCTAACTTTCTACGTCTTACCAAGCATAATGTTATCCATTTGGCGACATAAAGTTTGATTTGGTGAAATCCATGTTATGTATGTATGTATACTCGTTAACCTCTTGTTACCTTAGCGGTGTAGAAGCTAATTGTACGCTAGCATCTGGCTGTATAATGCTCAACCTGCCCCGAGTTACTAGATACAAAGTTGGAGCGCGTCTTTCGTGCTTGCGTAGCAACCATTGTGTGTTAGGTGTGGGTCTTGTTGTGTGTTGACCTTAATACTTTATTTCTTAGGTGTGTGGTTCTGAGTAGAGCACAGTTAATTTGGTGACCAACTGTGAATGGTCTCACCGAGCCCGCTTCAAATCACCAAGGCTGCGGAAAATTCCGGCCCTCGCGGGATTCGAACCGAGGGCTTGCTTAATGCAAGGCAACCGCCTACCCATCTGCGGCACTCGGCTCCCTTAATCTATGATATATTTTATGCAAATATTTCATATCTTTGAGTAGTTACTCATCCATTAATAAAATAGAACCTTTGCCTTTCCAGGCATTTTTAAGTTGTCAGGATATTTTTAGGTTGATACAAACGTATGGCTATTAGCGTATTATCTAAATTACGACCCCAGTTGTATATGGGTTTTTTGTATTATTCTGCTTGAAGTTAAGCATCTCAAATTTTATGCAGCCATTGGCTTTATAACGTATGCAGTGTTATCGCTTCGGTCTGAACTCTCACCACACACGTGTTCATTTATCGCTTCGAGGCAGTCGTGAATTTTCTGAAGAAGGCTTTCGCTCTGGGCCAGAGTTGAGACAACGGCCATGGGTGCGAGAGAGCAAGCCACAGCTCTCCTGTCCTACTAGATTATCGATCGCGCTGTCTGACGGCATTTTCGAGGCTGTCTGGCGCGGTTTTGAAAGGCAGTTAGCATCCGGCTTCCGAAGGCAACAAGTAGTTTTGGACACGTGGTGTTTCTCGCCGCCCTCTGCGGCCTCGTGCCGTGGGGGCGGGCGACCCCCCGTTTGCTATGTTTCGTGCAATAAATCCCCCGATTAGTAAGTTCCCGTTATTTTAGAGTGGTCTCACCGACGTCGTGAGAGTTAGTCGTAAGGCTTGATGTGAGAGTTTTTGTGCGGGTCCCGTCGAAAACAGGCTCTCCTCCGCTTGTTGTTAAATGGGCCGTTGGAACGATATAACCTCCGTTACGGATATTCGTATGGCGGGTGGTTTAATCCCTGGTTAGTTCCACCTGTAATCCGGCGTATCCTGTCGTTAACCTGGTTGCATCATTACTCCTAGAGAGGATTCTGCTGGACAACAGCCTTGAGCCCCTTTTCCCCTTATGTAGTACCTTTGGAAGCTCGCCCGTTGACTAGTTCGTGCTAATTCCAAGAGAAGCTAATCAGGTACTGTGAACATTAGCATTTTAAGTTGTGCGTACCGTAATCGAATCTGCAAGTTCCCGCATGTTGAAATACCTCGTGGCGGTTCAGTCAGTGCGCGCCATGTGAGCTGCAAACCCCGTTTTGTTTACGCATCGCATTCCTAACAGTGCGGTACCGCGCACCAGTGGCGGCGTGGACCTGGATCACTTGCAACTAGTGCGACTTATGACCTCACTGTCTGCTTCAGGGTGGTCTGAACATTGCGCTGTAATTACGCAAATGAGCGTTACCCTTCTGGTGGGCTTTTGCGTAATTTGTCTATTGTAAAATTGTCAGCGCGCTTTGCTACTTGACAAGCGTTTGAAAATGAGCTGTGTAATGCTGTTTGATAAACCCATTTAACGTTTAAAGCTTGTGCAGATAAATGTAGATTCACCCCTTTTCAGATGTCTAAAGAACAATAGACCCATTTGTTAAGCAGTCCGGCTGTGATTTCCTTTTATCAGCTTAAGCAATAGTAGTGTCGTCGCCCGATTGGCGACTGGTGTATGATTGATGTAAAGCGGATCCTGGACTTTATGAGCGTCAAAGTAAGTTCGAGCGCTCCAGCTGCCGTCTCCGGTGAGCCCCAAAGTTACATACTTGCCAACCCTGTTTGGCTTTCGGGTTTCTGTCAGAATGGGTTTCCTTCTAAATCCCGTGGCGCCCTCTTATTTTTCAACACTCTGTATATGTCGTCACGTTTGTCCCTACGGCTTTCCGTTTGTAGGACCACGCCCATCTCCCTGAGCATATTCAACCTGGACTATTAGTCTGTTCTCGAGAATTTTAGGGTAAGTGGTGACATTTCCCAGACCTGATAAATGTTGTGGCCCCCTCGTACCCCTGGGTGTCGTAAAAACAGTTTTATACCGTAACAGCGTTATGTTTGATGAAAATTTGCATACAAACTGTTAGACCCGCAGGTGAACAACACAAGGAGACCCCCTATTGCGAAGGTATACTGTTCGATATCAAATTATGGTATCAGAACGGAAAAAGATAAAAATAGATATAATAATATAAAAATTGTATGTTCTTATATATAGATTGATTCCATTCTGGATTTGAACTACATGTAAACAATGAAAATTGAAACATTTTTACAATTATTTTTGCATTACGGAAATTGAAATAAATTTGAATACAAAATCGAATTACTGATCTCTATTTTTGTGCTTTAAACTATGTTTCCAAATTGTTTCTGAATTTTACTCTTGATTATTGAGAAATTTAATTAAAATTATATTTTATATAAGTAAATATTAACATACAAGTAGCCGTATTAGCCTAACGGTGTTGGCTCTGGGCTAAGAAGCTAAAGATAAATGTATGTGAGCATTGCTGTGGATTTTTATCGAGGGCAATGGAAATCAACCCTGACGACCTTTCCGGGGTCCGACTGCAAGGCCGAGACGAATTCCAAATTCCTTGCTGCTAATTGGGCGGGGCGGCGTTCACACCCCGACTGTTTTGTTTAGTGGTGTAAAACCTCATAAAAACGAGAAGTTATTAGTATCGAGATTTCTGTTGAAATATTCATTCTGGGGTTTGACTTGTAGCTGAAAACTCGTGAAAATAAAGAGCAGTGGTTGAACAGGGCGTGTTGTGTATAATTTACCCCTTTGATCAGAGATAAATCTCATATGTACGATTCCCGCTGGCTGCAATATTGACTTTCCATTTTAGCCTCATGGTGCACTAAACACTCAAAATTGAGTATACGAGTGTATAAGTTGTGTGAATAATAAGCGGCCGAAGAGTAATGCTATCCACATCATTTTCTCTACATCTTGAACAGCTCTATATTGGCGATATAACGACTAGCTAACTCTGTAAGTCCTGTTCGCAATGTAAGAAGATTATATTACACAAAATGTCTATGCATATGGAAGGTCTTTGCTGCTGAAGACATTTATCGCACCAAAAGTGGACCTTGTACATATGAACATTTCACCCCTGTCAAATGTTCATACCATTTATAAAGCAAAATATTATACAATTTGCATGTTCTTCGTTTACTTCAGTTTTATATGTTAGAATATTTTCCGACATATCAGCTTTATATTTATAGCCCAGATACGTTTTATACAACAAAAGTCGTTTTCGTGTTTTATATCCGGTTCAACAATTTGTTTTGGTTCCCATGTTACTGGTTAGTATGTGTACTCGGCCACCGACCTGGAGAACTGGAAGCTTTGATTTTCGTCCCTTGACAGCGTGTTGTATCATGGTCACTAGTTAATCTTGTAACGTTTCGCCCTGAGATTAATTCTTAGGGATGCTCAAAAAGCATTTGAATTAAATTCAGCGCGCTTTTTAAACGTTTCGGATCCAACCGAAGATAAGCCGATCGACATCCGATGCCGCAAGTTACGTTAAGGCGACGCGCAAGCGAATCTCCCCTCCTACTCTAATCGCCACCGGAAGCAGCAGATAAGGGACCCCGATACTATATATACGAAGACCGCCCAACTGCAGCTCTCTCTGTGACCGATCTTCATCCGATAAGAAGATACCTGACCTGATCCGTTATCTGATCTGGCTGCATTTCCTACCGCCATTTTGTCGTTACGAACTGTTAGCAAGATCAGAATAATTTCACCTCCGCTGTAAATAACCTGTACTGAACGCTATTCTATCATGTCGGTAAATTTCTGGTTAGTAGTGTAGCGTTTGAATCCGAAATATTACAAGTTCCAGCACACGCTGTTGAGATCTTGGAATATTTTACTTTCCCCATATCCAGACGTTCCCGTGCTCTCATCGACTGCGAAATCCTGTTTATTCGCAGTGCACGAAGGGTCAACAAATTGCCCGATTTCCGCGAAGACTAATTTTGTGTGATTCACAGCATATCACTTCGCCGGAAGCCACCGTTCGACCCGCAAGACCTGAAGGTAACATTCCCCGTCCGCAAATCGCATCGAACGTAAACAAAGTCGAAGCAACGACCTGGAGCTGATAGCGCACTATCGGGCGAGCCGGACCCTCCGATAAGCGCTCCGTTCTACCTGCGAGAGGCGAAAAACTATCTACGCACCTGGAAATCGCGTGCTTCTGATCTGCGTGCTGAGTCCACCTAGAGGAGGCACTAACTTCCAGGGAGGAGTCGCATCTTAAACTCGAAACACACAAACAATCTCCAGGTAAAATTTGCCACGTATTTTAACTCGTAAAACTCGCAGAAGGACGGCGCCTGCAAGCAAAATTCTGGGACTTTCGGCATCGATCGACTTCGAGCGGAAAATTCTCGCGGATCGGCGCGGAAGGCAACACTCGCCGCCCGTCCGAGGATAGGCATCTCCAAGGCTCGTGACCTCCTCCGCAGAGGTGCTTAGTGGGCTGCCTGCCCCGACAACAAAATTTCAACGTGAATTCACCAGGATTTGTAACTTTCATATTTTGTGATATATAGTTCAGTTCACATTTACTGTATGATACAATTAGAAACATTATATTGATTTATTACTAATTTATCGTTGTTGTTGTATTTATTTATGCTCGAGCTCACCGAACCCTCTTCGACAGTGAGTTATCCCGCGGCTAAATTTAATACACCCTTATGAGAAGGGTGGAATATTACATGGCTGTATCCGAGCAGGGACTTGAACTCGAGTATAGATAATTCAGCAAACGCCCGTCCGCCGACCTGTTTTCACCAGATATTTGGCGCCCGAGCATTCCTGAAAATTATCCGAGTAGTATTTAAGGTTTTATTTAATATTTTGTACAAAACCTGTTCCAGATAAGCCGACCGAACCTAGATGTACCAGAGAGCCTAGTCCAGGTGGATTTCTCGCAATTCCGGCCGAGATACACCAGAACCGTGTACCAGAGATGTTACCAGTAGCCCAGATCCAGGTGTCCGAATTCCCCGCCCGTTTCCAGTCCTTTCGAAAGGTCAGAGAGCACCAATCCCTTCTGTAACCTGTAACATGTAACCTGTAACCTGTAACCCTCCGGGGCCAGCGGCTTAACTGCTGGCACGGGCTTCGCGACCCCGAGGTGCCCTAGCCCTTTGCTTGAAGATACTACGGACCGCCCGCGTAGTACCGTCTCCTGTAACCCTCCGGGGCCAGCAGCTTAACTGCTGGCACGGGCTTCGCAACCCCGAGGTGCCCTAGCCTTTTGCCTGAAGATACTACGGACCGCCCGCGTAGTACCGTCTCCTGTAACCCTCAGGGGCCAGCATCTTCTGCTGGTACGGGTTTAGCAGCCCCGAGGTGCCCGAGCGAACACCAGTTAATGCACGTCGAAACCGCGATGGTGCTTCCGATTCGTCAATTTCTAGTATAACCAGTATGCACGTCGAAACCGCGATGGTGCTTCCGATCCGTCAATTTCCAGTATAACCAGTATGCACGTCGAAACCGCGATGGTGCTTCCGATCCGTCAATTTCCGCCATAACCAGAATGCACGTCGAGACCGCGATGGTGCTTCCGATCCGTGAATTTCCAGTACAACCAGAAATGCACGTCGAAACCGCGATGGTGCATCCGATCCGTCAATTTCCAGTATATTTCCCGTAGGAATACAAGCTGAAATCCGCAGTATTTGTATTCACCAGGAACCCGAGTTTGTGTGCATTCATTAAACAAATCCAGAGCGAGCATTTCGCCCAAGTGCCTACAAGAAAGCTCGTTTCCTCCAGAATGTTTAATGAAGCAAATGCACCACCTGAAGTTATGCCGACGCCGCAACACCTACATTCTTCAGTAGTGTAGTTGTGCATATGTGCATGAACGTTGACAAGATGGCGGACTGAAACCGCAGCTTCGTGTCATCTTGTAACGTAAATTTATCCTAGCCAGTTTAACGAATCCCGAACGCTACATTCGCCTAAGGGCATACAAGAAAGTACGTTCGCTCTAAGGAAGGTAATTCACTTGCCCTAGTCCTGAAGTTCTCAGAATGCAAATTGAAACCGCAACTTCTGCATTCATCTAGTAGGAATCTCAGAGTTTTGTGTGTGTAATAAAACGCACCCTGCAAAATGGCATTCAAGCCATTGCCAGAAATTTTAGAAATTTCCAAAGTTCATGTCCGAACTTAATTTTTTAAACTACCCTTCGCACCTGCCCGAATCTGGACCCTAGAATGTACTTCCCTGGGTCCAGATGTGTAAAAGGTCCGTCAACAACGACCATTTTTACCTGTAATCCCATAGAAGGGGTGATAACAGGGTTGGGCCTATATAAGGGCTTATCTTCAAACCCTGTATCACTATCCGAGTTACTTTCAAACTAATCGAAGATGCCTCCGGTCCGAAATAAAATCGATGTGCGACCGTGGCCCTTCAAAATTAGGAGGCGACGTAAAGGGCAGAAAAGGATCCGTCCGTGGACCCCACATCTCTATAACCGCCCAGCATCCCCGACGACTACCCGCTGGTCACCTTTGCCCCAGTGGAGTCCGGTACCGGCCATGTTGTCTCCGTTACCAGATACACCAGAGAAGATAGGCAACATGCAGCCGAATTCCGCTACCGTGGATGACACCGATCAGGTGAGCCCTAGAGGAAATCTAGGACCCCAAACGTCGCCCCTCGACTTGTCCCGGAAGATGGAGCGTTTGTTTGGGAAATCCCCATCCATTCTGCATGCAACGCCCGCTCGTCAAACTACCCCGAATATGGAGTTCGACGTCGAGCCCTTGTGGCCCTATACTCCTCCAGGACTCCCAGCGACGCCAGACACTCCCTCTCCCCTCATGAGAGCCATCCTGGCTGAATGCGGCCCTTGGTGGGAGTTACTAGGCATTCCGCCTGAACTTAATCCAGAAGCCCCCACTCAACTACCCGTGAACGAGGATTTGGTTCCCCTCGCTGAAGGCGACGCCCTCGCCTCAGTCCTGGAAGAGTTGCAGCAACTCCAGCTCCCTGAACCAGATTTACCACCCGAGGTACTTCCGGAGATTCTTTTCCGACCACCGATCGAAACGGAAGCCCGACAACCGACCTCACGCAAAACCAGACGGAGGGAGAAGAAACGCCGTTTCCGCGTGAAATTGCCTTCCGGAGAATTTTTGCGAGTTTCCCGAGACACAGCCCGTCAAATGGGATTGCTGCCGCCGCAGAAGTAAAATTAAACAGCAAGTATAAAAAAAATTTTTTTTTATTATCTTGCCTTGCCCCCTTTTCCTCCTACGCCACTGCAATACTTGATGACCAGGGATGCTGATACCGCAGTTTCCAAAACGTCGATCCGCCGACGCATCAAGGATTTGTGGACGTGCAGATGGAGAACCCATGGAGAAGAGCCCCATGAAACTCCCGTTTCCTCCGAAGGGACCGGCATGTGTAACGTTTCGCCCTGAGATTAATTCTTAGGGATGCTCAAAAAGCATTTGAATTAAATTCAGCGCGCTTTTTAAACGTTTCGGATCCAACCGAAGATAAGCCGATCGACATCCGATGCCGCAAGTTACGTTAAGGCGACGCGCAAGCGAATCTCCCCTCCTACTCTAATCGCCACCGGAAGCAGCAGATAAGGGACCCCGATACTATATATACGAAGACCGCCCAACTGCAGCTCTCTCTGTGACCGATCTTCATCCGATAAGAAGATACCTGACCTGATCCGTTATCTGATCTGGCTGCATTTCCTACCGCCATTTTGTCGTTACGAACTGTTAGCAAGATCAGAATAATTTCACCTCCGCTGTAAATAACCTGTACTGAACGCTATTCTATCATGTCGGTAAATTTCTGGTTAGTAGTGTAGCGTTTGAATCCGAAATATTACAAGTTCCAGCACACGCTGTTGAGATCTTGGAATATTTTACTTTCCCCATATCCAGACGTTCCCGTGCTCTCATCGACTGCGAAATCCTGTTTATTCGCAGTGCACGAAGGGTCAACAAATTGCCCGATTTCCGCGAAGACTAATTTTGTGTGATTCACAGCATATCACTTCGCCGGAAGCCACCGTTCGACCCGCAAGACCTGAAGGTAACATTCCCCGTCCGCAAATCGCATCGAACGTAAACAAAGTCGAAGCAACGACCTGGAGCTGATAGCGCACTATCGGGCGAGCCGGACCCTCCGATAAGCGCTCCGTTCTACCTGCGAGAGGCGAAAAACTATCTACGCACCTGGAAATCGCGTGCTTCTGATCTGCGTGCTGAGTCCACCTAGAGGAGGCACTAACTTCCAGGGAGGAGTCGCATCTTAAACTCGAAACACACAAACAATCTCCAGGTAAAATTTGCCACGTATTTTAACTCGTAAAACTCGCAGAAGGACGGCGCCTGCAAGCAAAATTCTGGGACTTTCGGCATCGATCGACTTCGAGCGGAAAATTCTCGCGGATCGGCGCGGAAGGCAACACTCGCCGCCCGTCCGAGGATAGGCATCTCCAAGGCTCGTGACCTCCTCCGCAGAGGTGCTTAGTGGGCTGCCTGCCCCGACAACAAAATTTCAACGTGAATTCACCAGGATTTGTAACTTTCATATTTTGTGATATATAGTTCAGTTCACATTTACTGTATGATACAATTAGAAACATTATATTGATTTATTACTAATTTATCGTTGTTGTTGTATTTATTTATGCTCGAGCTCACCGAACCCTCTTCGACAGTGAGTTATCCCGCGGCTAAATTTAATACACCCTTATGAGAAGGGTGGAATATTACAATCTAATCTGTACATATTCGATTAGATGATTCTCTGTGACATTCCACATCAGTCTAACGGTAGCTGTGTACAGTTCGGGTATTCTCTAATTTAAATTGTACATCCTTTAGTGATACCATCAGTATATCGGATGCTCTAAATTAAACTACAAAACCAATTAACTAAATTAAAAAATTTGTAGCGTTTTGAGATATAAAAAGAATTCGAAAACATTTGAGCTCGGCTTCGTTTATCGATCACGTACAGTTTTTAGTTGTTTATATTTGCTGCCACATTTCAACGCCATGCTTGCACACAAACGAACTACAGCATATCAAGAGTAAGACGACTCAAACTTTTCGTTCGCAAAGGCAAACATTCCCCATTAAACGGCTTTCAGAGTGGTCGTTTATTTGTCGGTTTCGCGACTCGTTGAGTCAAGTGCATGTATAAAGTTATGAAATGTGTTATTCGACTCTTTCCTACTGAAACTAATAGCACTGCAGAAGTTGGGAACTATTATGTGGTGGATTGCTAGCGCATGGTTTTGCAATAAACCTAATGGGGAAGTTCTAAATTATTATCTGTTAGCAGATTGTCGTAAGAAACCAAATACGTGATTTCCAAACTGGTCTAAAATGTAATTAGCACTACATTTAGTAGTAAATATACCAATATTGAAAACTATAAATTAAAATAGATTAATCTATCACCCCAGCAAAACAGAAATCTGTTATATATTTAGCTATTCCGACTACAATAACATTTATGTCATGTTATTGTATAACATCATAACAAAGTCAAAAATCTTAAAATACAGTAATAAGGTCATAGTTTTATTTCTAGATAAAATGCATATGGGTGGTCCAAAACAATATCCAAAACATCTATGACATTTCTTATCGTTTCTAGCATTGTAGAAGATAAGAAGGTATAGATATATATCGAATGCAATCAATGGTAGAAGTCAAAATACATATACACACATACACACTTACACAGCTTTAGCACTCAGGATGATTCCAGAGATACGCTCACAGATCACCTGCTGACTGTTTTGCGAGCGCGAGGCTTTAAGAAAGTACTGTTGCAAAGCTACGCAGTTCGCGTGGCGCCTATCTCTCGGCTTGAGGTGGAAACGCAAGTATGCGGAGTCATGTAACAGCATGTGGGTGTACAGTGCAACACATTTACTTATAGCAGTTGCGAGAATCACATTGAATTGATCTCTGCACGATATCGGTATTTGGTAGAAAGTACAGCAGTTTAGTTTTTAGTTGTGTAGATCTGATTTTGTTACCCATGTAAAACATTTGAAAAATATCAGTTTCACAAGCAGTAAGGTATGTTGTCAAAACTTATAAAAATTCTACTCTGGTTTTTATTGTGGTTATTCCGGTCTGTACATCAAATGTATGTGCTGCAGTAAAAGCTTAAATCGTAGTAAATGTATACACTTACTTGTTAGTATATATCCCGAAGATTTCAGTAAAGGTATCAACACAATATAAAATTGTTTACTTTTCCTAGTAAATGTACACCTACACATTACTCAATGCATACATTTGCTCAACACATTTTTTAAAAGCATTAGCTAAATTTAAAAAATTATTTTAATTTATAAAAACAAATGAGCATATAGTAGATGGACGAAATTACCAAGATTACTTGAATTTTCGTGCTAAATTTGACAATTTGGTCATCTTACCGCTAAATATTCCATAGTTGACGACGCTTTGAGTAGTGAGCATGGGTGGAATTTTTGTTGTATTTGTACGAAGCGGTGCAGAGGGCCGCCATCCACGTAGACAAACCAACCTTTTTTTATAGTCATATGCACATGTTTTATATTATTTTTGTACTAAGTATACACAAATATTGAACGAGAGCTAACCTAAATTCACATCTTTATGCAAAAAACATTCTGGCCAATTTTCCAAATAACAAAAGGCTTTGAAATGTTAATCACAATGTGTGACAGAGCGCGCTATATATTTGCGACATAATGTGTTAGAGTGAGACAAAATAGTGTGTTTCGAGGCTTTTCCTGTCTGTGCCTCCTCGTTTAATTACGGTGTGTTACACAAATCTTCTAGTAAAATTATTCTTTTAGATTCTCGCGTTTTTTTTTGTATACTTTTACTAAATCGGGTGTGAAAATGTATGCATTTACTGGTAAAAGTTTACATTTGATTGGCTACGCTTTGGGTGCTAATTTTCATGCCGCGGGCAATAAATATCTTCTTACGCCCTTGGTAAGTAAAAAATTATGAACGTGTGAAAATAATAATGCATTTTTAATTTCTTGTACGCTTGTGTTGTAGTCAATTACTTTTTAGTTTATTACAAACCGTTGGCAGTCTAAAACTGCATTTGGAATGCTAAAATACGTTTATAAACGTTGTAAAGATCATAATGGACACCTGCACAAGTGCACAAGGAATGACGCTGGTTGATGCAAAATAAAGGAATTTAATTGTTAATTTGTATAGAGCTAATACCATTTTCAGCCAATTTAAGCACGTCAAAACGCATCAACAGTAGAAGAAGACAATTATTTTGCCTTATTTTGTACGAACTAGAAATTTTTGTAGTGCACCTTAAATAATATTCAACGTAATTAAGTACAAAAATCTAAAAAAAACCCTGCATGATGTGAATAGTTTGCAGATGTAGATTTTATTTAAACTTTCATGTATATCGACATGTTGTGTGCAAACCGGAAATTATCAGTTGTCTAAAGCGTATAAAAAATCTATATTAAATTATTGGATGGCGTAACGCTTCGCTCGTAATTAAGCGCTACCAAACGTAATTTAAAATTAACAGCGCTTAATATTAGCAACAATGGACGTTACAACAATTAAAATCTCCAATACGCTCGAACTGGCAGAACTCGATCGACGCGGTCGATACGAAGGATCGGTCACCGCGCACTCCTTCCTTAATACGCGAGCAGTCCGGAGAGCCGATCGCCGCGTTCAAAACCAAATTCGAGCAGCGTACTCGAGGAGATCGTTACCAGCAATTAGCCGGGCCCTCAGCCGCTTTCCGCGGCTTTCGCCGCGGAAGATTCCGCGTCTCCGACACCAGAAACCTACCTGACGAATTCGAGCTAATAACTCGATTTCCTACAGGTACCTGCCTATATAAACGTATTTCTGGACTCGGACTGCGTTTATTAGGATTCACTTGTAAACCGAAATCAGCAAGTTCGTCCAGCACAACTCTGGCTTAATCGGATTGTACTGGCCGTACTCTTGTTATTTCGTGAGGTTTGCTCCGACCGTTTGCCTGCGAATTAATTTTATATTTGGGACTATCGAAATAATTTTGATTCGCAACGTGGACGTTCCTAGCAGTCTCACGAAACGGATTGACACTCAGCTGGAATATCGGCGATTGTCATTTGAGGTTATTTCACAGAAACAAAACTAGCCTATAAATATAACGTCTACGAAAGTTGAAACGGCAATAATTCAAATCCCGTAAAGTATTATTAAAGCACCTGTCAAAGTGCAGTAAAATTTGCACGTACATCTGAGTACGTTAGAGTAAACTTCGTTTGAATTACATATTTGCAAAACTATAAAGCCAGTCTCATATTTTAGGTGGCGGATAGTCAAACACTGTAAAAATTCGATACTCACCCTGTGATAGAATATTTGGGTCATGAAGTGCAGGCGACCTTTGCACACGCCGTGGTGTCGATAACATTGAATGGAATTTGACCCGTGGTCAAAGGTCGGCTTCACTTCCAACATGTCACAAGGAAGTGCACGTGTACAGATGTGCACTTAATTTAAACAACTTGTAGTTCCCATCAAGTCACTTTATAACTGAAATACCTTCCTGCTGTTTACATCGACACTTGTTGACATATTTAATTTTTATTTTGGTTATACAGTTTTACCAACTTTATCCCGCAGACCCTATACCGTGAAGTTCGCTGGCATACATCGATGCACGTGATGTAGCATACCGTCCCAGGGAACCAGTCGCAGGATCAAAATCAAATACAATCTCAATCAACAAACAAATTTATTTTAGTTTTAGATATGTAATTAGTAGGGATAAATGTATCTTTCAGTAAAGCCTGTTTCCTTAAATCAGTCAAAGTGTGAGTAATCAGGACCTTGACCAAATCAAGAGCTACCATTCATAAAAGGCATAATTGATATTGCTACAAGAGTACTTTTCAAATTAAACAAAACCTGAAATTATTACGAAGCCCCAGCTAGCATTACAATGGTATGCATAATATATGTAGCAATTTAGTAATCTTTGTGTAGACCCTCAAAGATACTATTGTTGCAATAGACGACTAATATTTTATTTGACCTTGAATTCCATAAAAATAAATTATGACCATATGCTAAACCATGTGAATGTATATATAAGAATTTTATTTATACTAAGTTCAACTGAGGTTCGGATTTCAATTTTTACACCTTTTTCCAGTACTAAATCAATGGGTCATGACAACTTTGTCTAGGAATAACACCAGCATTTGGGAGTCCTTTTTTAATTTCATGCTCAAATAGATTTTACTCAAGCTGATTCCTTTTATTTATATATTGCTCATTGTCGAAAAGAAAGTAAAACTTAAAAAATTCTCAGCCACTGTGTGATTTAGAATCATTGTGAATGTCTCATTTGTATCTGGACGTTACCCAGTGGAGTCGCAATGGTGAAAGTCGTCAGTTAAACCTGTGACAGTCCATTAGCATTTCATTTATTCTGAGTGTAAGCTGATATCTAAAACATAGTAAGCTGTGTTAATTGCTGGCAGTAGAATGCAAACCGATATTCTTAGATACAATGCAGTTGAATAATTATAGAGGGATAGACGATAGTCACGAACTGTACACACAATTGTAAGTTTGCATTACCTATTGCTGCCTT
>CALNHX010013273.1:0-18635 GCA_940337035.1 Agriotes lineatus
TACCTATTGAAGAAATACGTAACGAATTAGGTGTAATAACCATCAATAACCAAATAACTAAGTACAAAGGAAAATGGGAGCAACACCTACTCAGCATGACAGAAGACCGTCTACATAAAGCAGTATAAGATGCAGATCGACAAGAAAACGAAGACCTCTGATGCGATGGCAAATGGAGTCGGAACAAGCCGCAGGGCCTAGTCTGTGAGCGTTCATGATGATGAACTCCTCCCATCCTTGCAGAATCTATTTCTTCTAGACATTACAACATTTCCTTTCAAGGGCACCTAGTTCATCATTCAAAAATCACAAATATTCCAAGGCCCACCAAATTTATGACAATATATCTTTTTAAACGGTTATTTTAAGTAGACTTTTTGATGCTCGTTATAGTATGCGACTGCAGATTTACAAAAACACTCATGAAAATACATTCCTAGCTACTCAGTAATAGTTATTTATAGTACAAGTGGGTCGTAAAAAATTTACCCACGCAAAGGGTATATAATTCACGAGGCCGTCTACTGACCGAGTGGGGTAAATTTCCTAAGGGGGTAAAATCGAATGACCCATGTGTGCTATATAAAATTTTATTCAGCGCATCAACGTTCAAAACGCTTTACTATAATGAATACTAATCATTTCCTCAAAATGGAATATTTTATTTGAGTTGTTTTGATAATTTTTGCGTCACTATTATAGTGCGTTCAAATTAAAACCTTCAGAGAATTGTCTACGTTGCCCATAGCAACGTAAGTATTTAATTACGGCAATATAAACGACCACTTCCCTTGTTTAAAATAACAATAATAAAATCGAAGTTAGTAAGAGACATTGGATAATAGCTATTTATCTACGATCATGTTAAAAGTGCCTACCTTCTACACTGATTTTAGTGCAAGAATTTAACTTTTACTACACTAGTGTTTTAACAATTTTATTGCAAGTAAATTTAAAGAATACAAAATGAACTGCGTACTTTCGTAAAAGGTTATGATTGTAGATAAAAAGCTGTAAGACACACTTGTAAAAAGTTTCTTCATTGCACTCACAGCTTTTAAAAAACTCGCTCGTATCTCGCTCGTGTTGTAAATCAGTTCGTGCAATAAAGCAGGACTTTTTACACTTGTATATTAAATAGTGCAATAATACTTTAAGCACGAGTTTGCACACAATATGTTTTCGACAACCTTAAATTTACTGTTAGTAATTCATAAATATCGATTTAACAAAGATTTACATTTTTGATAGTTATAATTCTTGTCACATTAAAGAATGGCAATGGATTAGTAGCCCACAGCGTGACTAGCAGCCGGTAGTTGTAAGTTAGTTGTCAAAAGTAATTATTTATAGTAATAATTTTACTTTCTCCATTACATAAAGCTGCAATTATTTAAAACACTTTACCTGTAACGAAAGAAGCAACTAGAGTAACTTTATACACTCGCTTTCAGTTTAAAGGACTTAAATTCAAATCAACTGCTTACTTTTAGCACGCTGATCTGTGATATGTCATTTTTAGCTTTACAAGCTATTGGTAAAGGCCTACTTTTGTAGGGGTCGTAGAAAATGTATTTTATCTAGTTTCGAGAAATCTCAGTAAGGAAATGAAGTTTATTACCTCACTAGTGAGAAAAGTAAATATTGTATTGAGAAAATTAATTACTTTTCACAATAAGGAGAAGAGTAACACTTGCCTACTACGTAGGAGAAAAGTTGCCTTAAAGTTTTTTTTTCTTTCGTAAATAGATAAAATCTTGCATGCGACGCATGGGAAAACGCATAACTTCTGTAAACACACATATGGAAAGTATGCTTTTTTCCCATTTCTAACGTAAATAGCCATTACCTGGCTCAAATAAATATTTACAAAATTAAATAAGCTCTTTATTTATTTTTATCAGTAATATTAATATAAGATGAATTATTTATTAGTCCGCCAACATGGTTCTTACCAAAAAATGTAAACCTTTTGAATTGTTCGTGATTACTGACTTTTTGCTGAAATTTGAACGGTTCCGGAATAATTAGTATACATAGCACGTCGGAATTGTCCTTACTGAACTCGGCAGCTTAAAACACTCGTCCTAGCAACCTCGTATTTCATAAGATCCGCATACTCATGTAGAACATCACTTTCCTGACTTACAATGCAATATACTATAATTCAATAAAAATAATTCCTTCCAGCTTTCTTTTGAACCCACATATATGCGTATGAGCTTACTGTAGTGAGTTCTATAACGCTTACAATTTGTAATACTATTTTATTTCTACCCTGTATATAACAACTTGGGCAAAATTCTTTATCGTTAATAATACCGGGTGTATGCATTATGGGAAATTCAAAGCATACTAGATGTAATTCTTTTTAAGACACCCGGTATATATGCACACACTCTTCAATAAAGTCGCTGCCACCTACGACTTCGATTTGGTCATAAAAAGAATCGGAAGGTTGGATACCAAAGTGAAATCTACTGGTGTTTTGATACTGTTTCACCTATAGTCTGTTCACTAAACATAAAAACACAAAGTGGCCTTTGATTTCTAAAATTTCATGAGTGTATTTCCAAAATTAATCTTTTGTCTAGGAATGTACTTACAAAAATTTACTAAAACAAATAGGTCAAAAGGATGTGACATGTAATTAGCATCTGTGATAACTACTTTTAAGGATGTTAAACAAATACTGTGTTGGATACTATTGATGTAGCATTTTTTAGGTATTTTTATTACATGTTATAAAAGTTCAGGCAAGAATTTCCAGAATAATATGTACTTTGACACTGAAATAATGAGATTTATTAATTGTAATTTTTAAATTCAAATTCGCCTTTATGCAGGTGTGGAAACATTTGGAAAACAAAATACAGTATCCCTATAGCACAAAAATGTTACGTATATGCCAACTTCAAAAAAATTTAAATGTTTTTGTGTTTACTAGTGGCATATATTATCTTCACTTCTGTCTGAATCTATGCAATTGTTTACGTTAACCACAGAGCAACCTCTAATAGCGGAACAGGACGTTTGGGCGCCGGCGGTTAGGCGCCGGCGATTGGGCGACGGCGTTTCGGCGCCAGGCGTTTGGGCGCCAGGCGTTTGACCGCCAGGCGTTTGGGCGCCAGGCGTTTGGGCGCCAGGCGTTTCGGCGCTAGCAAAATGTTTAATAGACTGAAAGTGAAATGGGATTCTTATTTTATCGGGCCACACTTTTTGAGCCCGATACGGGTCAGTGCAAAATTTGATGTATGTATTACAGTCCAGTAGCAGAGTACAAGAGAGGAGCCTTGCCCTACAGAAGGGGTAGTTTCAATTTTTATATATGTTTACCAGTTCGAGATCTTAATAAAAATACCAAGTTTTCCAACATTTCGAGTTGCCGATCGTGCCGCAATCTTGAAAAAAATGGCGCTCTAAACCAGTTTAATCTAGGAATAAAGATCCGGGGAAAGAAATCCGGCGGAAAAAAGCCGATGGTACTTATTGTATTTAATACCTAAATACTTCAAGCAATTGAATTCTTTGTTTGTGTGCATGTGCCGACAAACCCTGAAAGATTACTAAAATTTGCTAGAAATTTGTGTGAGAATTTTCAACAAGGATCATATTCACCTTACCGTTCCACATTAGTACTTTAGTAACTTCAATAATCTTAAATTCGTGGCAATTTTATATTTTTCAGTAGATGTAAAGTCAAACTTGTTGCTCTGCAGTTCCATACAGTTCAGCATAAAAATAATTTGTATTGTAATTTTATAGAACCTATAAAGATAAGGAATGTTTAATTTTTCTCTGTTCGCACGATTTGGAAATGTTTAACCCTCAAATTACACTCTTGAACTTCAATTTTTTAAATGTATTTTGAAACAACTAATACAAAAGAAGCTGCTTTTATTCTGCAGATAGGTATTTGGTTAACAGTTCAATTATTGTATTGGTTGTTGAGAGCAAAATTTTAACGTATTTGCAATTTAGCTAGTTATCTACAAAAAAAGTAAATTCGTAGTAAGTCGTTTCACACCAAAATATACATTCTTCTTCTATAAGTTCTGTAAATAGTACAGAGTCTTCACAAGCAACAACAATTATATACAGTAATTGCAGTTTTATGTTTTATTAATGTTTTTTTGGCTAGTCATTTAATATTTATATTTTTCTTCCAGATATTCTAGGAAAAGATTTAGTGAGATCCCAGTAGAGTCCCGAAGTCAGCTTATGGCATTAGACATTAAATGATTATCTGGTCATTCCTGTCATTAAGGGATTTACTGTCCTGTCTGCTTGGAAGTATTGTAAAATTAAAGCTTAATATATCATAAATGGTTCATTTGCGGACACGGATTTATTATTTGCATAGCAAATTGTTAGCAGGTTTGTACAGTCCTGCAACATATTTACAGTAAATGATCAAAGTCTGCGGTAAATTGTTGCAGGTTTAAATATATATATATAGCAAATTAGCAGCACCTCAACTTATAACAAACTTTCCTTAATTTTATAGCAAAAAACTATCAGGATCTTGTACCAAAATTACAATAAAATTTTAATACTTAAATTCCATGTTAGTTGGAATATCTTCATCTATCTATCTAGGCACTGAAGTTTAGCTTTCTATCACGAATGTGGATTTAGTTGCCGAGGCCCGTAAGGCCAAGCTAAATAAACCACATGAGGTATAACCTCAGTGCCGAGGGGTACATTTACAAATTACAACATTTTAACCAATTTTGTAGGTTATGTTGACGTCGGTTGACGTTTACGTATCGCCCCGCACCCTACAAAAAGTCGTAAAACAATAGATTACTTCACTGCCGATTTCTCGTATTTTATGACGATTTCGGCGTTCTTTACTGCCGATTTCAGAAAAACATCATTCAGACACTTTTTAAAAAGGAGTTCAGTTACTTTAGCGCTTACGATAGCGAAAAATTAATAGTCAACTTGTTTATGGACGTCATGTAATAATTCCAGCGCCCAAACGCCTGGCGCCCAAACGCCGCGGCGCCCAAACGCCTGGCGCCCAAACGCCTGGCGCCCAAACGCCGGGCGCCCAAACGCCGTCGCCCAATCGCCGTCGCCCAACCGCCGGCGCCCAAATGTCGCGTACCCTAATAGAGCGATTTCTCCCATAGTAAGCTTGTGTAAAAGTTTCAGCGCCCTACAATGGGTGGGCAGAAACTATTCCAGCAAGGGGGCAAAATTTAAATACGCCATTACTACGATATTTGGATTAATCAAGCATATGCCGTCAACACCAATACAAATTTTGCATACCTATACGTAATTTGCCTTCATCAGAATCTCGATTTTAAAGTTTTGAACCGCATAAATAGGAATATGCAAAATCTTTGTAGATTCTGAAGTTTACAATAATTATGGAAGATTCAAACAAAATATTTGCGAATAACAGATATATTTTAAGTAATTCAAATAGCAATATTGTTTAATAAGAAGTATTGTCAAACTTACAATAGTCGTGCTCAATTGCAACAATTTACTTTGGTTCAAAATGCTTTTCACGCATTTTAAATGATATTTCGGTGTCAGTTTGACGTATGAGTTTACTATCTACGCACTTTTCAAAAAGCGGACAGCATAGATATATTAAACAAGATACAGCCATGCGGCGACATAGTTCAAAATGACGTACCTTCTATTGCTGTCACTCTCAGTGCTTGAATTACGTATAGCGCTATCCTTTAGAGAGGTACCATTGCTTGCATAGAAAAATGTGTTGGTGGCACTGTAAGTCTATGTCAAATTCGAGGTTACCAGGTTAGGTTTTGCGTCAGTTTGTGTCAAAACTGACGCAAACCCTAACCTGCTAACATCGAATTTGACATAGACTTACAGTGCCACCAACACATTTTTCAAAATAGAATTTTTTACTGTCCCACTTTTCTATGCAAGCAATGGTACTTTGATGCGATATTGAGAGAAATTCGGACAAAATACATTTAACTTGTGTTGCATGGTGCCAGAAATAGTCTTTGTTGTCTCAATATAGCAATCAAAACCACGAAAACAGCAGTTTGACTGGTAAATCTGCATGTTCAAAATTATAAGGAAAATATGTAGAAGGATTGTAATTGGCCTCGGATTCTGCATTTTAGCCCAAAACAGTGGGTATTAAATAAATAGTCGTGTTTATTTGATTGTGCATTATGTTTGATATTAGTTACAATGAGAGGACAGCATATTGTAAGACCTAAAAACCATGGTACAACTTAAGGAAAACCTGAGGTTGAAAAGCCTGGAAAAATAATAGGAAAGGCCAGGACACACCCGCAGTTTTGAAACAAGACAGAAAGCAATCTAGAAACTAATTAACGGCATCCATAACTTGTCAGGGTTGAGGTGCCAAAGAATAATAAGTACAGGTAGTAAGTAGGTATTATTTAGGTATTTTAAAAGAGTTTACGCACCGATGGAAGGATAAATCTTCATAAAAAGGACTATAAGAAATAGAATACAGAATACAAGTCCTCATTTTCATTATAAATATTAATTGAGCTCTTTATTATTTCAATAAACTACGTAAATTACGAGTTTGGCGTAATTTTAAATTTGAATGACACTTCAAAACAAAGCACTCGAAATTCGTGCGACTTACGGCTAATTAGTAAAAAGAAATAACAAATACATTAAATGCGTGGCAGAATGAAATGGAGAGATGTACCGAATTCTTTGATATGTTTTTTAAGCACGAACATACGTTTACCGCGCATGGCTGTATCTTGTTTAATATATCTATGGCGGACAGTACAGTGACTATATACAAGACAGTGTGGCCATACGATTGTTGGCAGCCATTTTCAGGCAAATTTAAGCGTAGAGATATACAGTGCCTTTAGAAATAATCGAACGTTTTCGAGTGGTCACTATTTTGGCGCTAGTTATTTTAACTAGTTGATGTTAGCTGCACGTGCAGTGTTATGTTTGAACGTTTGACATTTTTCATTGGCGTTCGTTCGTGGTGCTTTAAGGTGTTGCACGACGTTTACAACCGGTTTCAGTTATGGTAGGTTACAATACAGCTAAATGCCGTCTTCCTGTCTCCAAACCTCCTTGTCCTGTGCTTGGTCTTCTTCCAGGTTCCTCTCCTCCATGGCTCTCCAAATACCCTCATTCTACGGTTTGTGTGGTCTACCTCTTTTTTTCTTACCCGGCGACGACCATTTAAAGATCTTCATAGGCCACGTCGTCTCCTCCATTCTCATCAGATGACCAAACCAGTTTAACGCTTTCCGTTCAGTTTTGTCCACAACTCATTCTGGTGCCTCCATTCTGCGTCTTATTTCCTCGTTCGTCACTCTATCTCGTCTCAATACCTTTCCGCTTTTTCGTCCATTTGAACTGTGTCTAGTTTTCGTTTCATTTCCGCTGTTACAGTCCATACCTCACTGCCATAACATAGCATCGCCTCTACCACATTACTTCACCTATTCTTTTTTTGTTTGTTAGAGATAGTATTGTCCCATCAAATTGATTTTAAGCATCCCATTATCTTCTTACTTTGTACTATTCGAGTTTTGATCTCTTCTGTTCCCAAACCTTTTTCATCGATTGTATTGTAGCACCGAGGTATTTAAACATTTCTACTTGTTTTACTGCGACATCGACATCTTCATTTATTAAGACTTCATATTGTGCTTCCGAGTTGACTACTAAATAGATACTCCGTTTTCTCTAAACTTATGCTAAAGCCCCATTCATCGTAGCACCGATGTAATCTCTTTATCATACATTCCAAGTCGAACGCATCTTGTGCTATTAGGTACAACAATAGCACAATTCTAAACTGTCACATTTAAATACTGTGCAGAATATTAGTTTTTCAGGGCAATAGATGATAAAATTTCACCCGCTTGCGACGCTAATGAATTATTTGACACTGACAATTTACAATTGTCAGATTTGAAAGGTTTTATTTTCTTCCTTAACCAAATGCACAGGTTCTACCAACCTCTTTGAGAACAACTTAGAAGTAACTAAATATTTTGCCTGTTAATGGCGGATATTCGCGTCGACCAATAGCGGCGAAGACATCCCTATGGCCACACTGTCTTGTATAAAGCCACTGTAGCGGACAGTACAGTGCCTTTATATAGACAGTGGCGACAATACAACTAAGCCACACCCCCGCCGCCATATTTATGCAAATTTCTAACGGGTGTTTATTTAAATCCGTGATCAGAGTCGACTGTGATACGTGTTTTACGTTTGGCAGTACTGAAAACATTCGAGATTTGCAGGTTAAGATTTGCGTCAGTTTATGTCAAAACTGACGCAAAATCGAACCTACTAACCTCGAATTTGACATAGACTGACAATACACTTCAGTACTGCCAAAAGTATAACACGAATCACAGGTGATTTAGCATAAACATGGCGGCTAAAACCACGTGATCTAGGGAGCCAATCAAAAATAGGACACCCCATTGTCGCCACTGTCTATATAAAGGCACTGTAGCGGACAGGTGACACCAGCGCCTCCTGACGGGTGGGCCAATCTCTAACAATTATTTGATTTGACAGATGGATTCAGAAAATGTTTCTATTAGTAGGTTTTTTTATGAATTTTGGAAATTTGTGTCTTCTACACTAAATCGGCACAATTTGAAACAACACTTCTTCACATACTGACCCATCATTAATTATTGTTTGGTTCACAACCTTGCCGAGTGGCGACTCTAGCGCCCTCCGACGGGTGGGCCAGTCCCTAACAATTATTTGACAGGTGCATTTAAGAAACTCCTCTATTAGTGGTTGCTTTGTGACGTTAACTACACATAATAGACTACCATCTCAAAATATGTTGTAGTCACATGGAAAGCTTTATATCATTCTGAATGGAGGAATAAGAACCAATCTATGAATGCGAAATTCGTACTCATGTAATATATTGCTATGAACACATTTTAACCCTCTATGATTATAACAATAAATAACATTTCATGCATATTAAATATTATTTTATAAAGTGTTCCAGAAATAGGCTAGTTTCATTTTTATAAATTATATAAAATAGCATTGACCGTGATAATAATTTATAAAACAATATTAAAAATAGTGTTAACCTTTATTTGAACACAGTTTAAGCAGAGTAGGCTTGGAAATAATGTATCAACAATATAAGATCGAAGATAAAAAATTGGGGAACGGAAGTCAAACCGTGAGCTGGTGTTAATTTGGATTCCCCAATAAAAATTGTTAATGTGTGAATAAATACCCTTTTCACCGTTCACCGAGTTTTAAAATTGATTGTATATCCTATGGGTATGTTGTAGTGGAGTGCGTTGATTCGTAGCACTTCTGCAGAAGTTTGAAATAATGTTTGATTAGTGCGTCGACCGGTAGTTTGTATTTCGGTGGCTGTTTTGGACATCATAGCAGATTAGCTGGAGCCTTGTAAGCTGGAGATAAGCAGTGACTTTCATAGAAAGCAGTGGAGCCCTAGATGTGAGCAACGGCGTAAGCTGGAAGCAGTTTTTGGTGTCGCAGCTGTCGAGCTACAGAAGTCGTTCTAAAGGACGTTCGGCGGCTTGGATCTGCAGGCTAACGGAGAAAGACGGAGCCAACCATCGTGGAACTTGCTAGGAACTTGATCTGAGCCCTCATTTCGATTCCAAAAGCGTCAGTTTTATGAGCACTTCCGGCACAAGCACCAAATAAGGTTAAACAAACTCGCAAAGTTTTGAACAATGAAACCAGATGTAGAAATAGAAAGCTACTGAAGCGGTTAACCTCCTACACATTACCCTTCAAAATAATTAATGAAGATCTGTCATAAATGTCTCCAGTTGTTGAAGATTAAATAAAAATTGCTACTGAAACAAAATTCAAACCGAATGAAACTAATAAAAAGGTATTCAGATATAGCCACTCGTTTCTCTCTAACTATAACGGCTAGTTATAAGCTACGTAATATGTAGGCCCACCTTGTACGACATTCTAAAGGCAATCATACTTTTCGTATAAGAAAGCCAAGGAATAACTTGTAACTACACGTCTTATAACAATTTGTCCTGTTTACTTTGTCCATCAAGTGCTTCAGCTGTGACATTTGAACATGATTGCAGCGATGCTACTAAATCGCTAAAATTAACGAATTAATTTTTAGAAAATGGCGTGCATTTTAATAAAAATATATCCCTTTTTCAACTGTCCCACGATTTTATTATAAATGTTGTAGTAACCGTTGGGTTACGCGTAATTTCAGGTGCCGATAACTGGCACCTACAATTATCGTAGATGCTGTAATTATCCGTGTTGATGTTAATAGCTGTTGTTTACAATAACAAATATCCGAATACAAACCGAAACCCTAATAGCATGTTATCAAGTATATTTGCAATCCATATCGGAGTCGCTTGTGCCGAAAGCACCTAAGCAGTATTGCAGCCGATTGGAAATTAACCACGGCATTTGAGAGGCAATTAAAACACATAATGATCAACCGCTCGACTCCACTACAACTATTCATCATCAATTAGAACATTGTATGCAATGTCGAGGCATTCTCATTACATTCAGGTTTTACTTAAAAAAAGTTGATCGGCCAGAGGTTGTTTGATTTCGGTCGCTATTTACAGCAAGATAAAAATTATTTTACATTTTAATCACTATTTATTCTAAATGGCCCTAAAATTTCGGTAAGCTCTACTTCTTACCGAAAATATGTGTGTAACTGTAGGTTAGTTGCAAACATATGTAGGGTGGAATATTTTCGTTAACATTGATTTGGGTTAAGCCACAGGTTTATGTGAAGTTCCTTGTCATTAGGCATATTTTACAAACATGCGAGACATTATCATCTCAAAAAATATGCTCAGGCGTTGTTAGTCCTTTATGCTTTTTTGCTATAGCGGTCACCATATGGCCCGCATTACGTGGAATACCCGGTATATGTATATGCGGAAGTGTTAAACATTCGCTGTGGTTTCGTTTGTGTACTTTATTTCATTGTAAAGCAATTAGCCGAAAACTCAAGAATGCATCAATAATAAGTCTTTGTTGGAGAGAGTCGCTAGCACACTTCCCGCAGAAGATGGTCGACTCCTTTTTGTATTTTGATTAATCTATTGTGTACTTCAAGTCTACTTGGACCCACAAAGCATAGTCAGCCTGTGTATCGATTGAGCCTAGCCGGGGCAAAATTGTGCAGGACTAAACAGTCAATTGTTGGTGGTTGTGGTTATCTCAAAGTTATTATACATAAAATCCTGCCGCCGACAGCATGTGGCTTTGTAGCAATTGCAGTTGGCACTATAACCACCTGCTCTCCCTTGAGCAATTTTACTCTATCTGGTTAGAGGTGGTATTCACAAGCCCTTTATAGGGGTCCGAGTCGAGTAGCGAAGTCAGATTTAAATTGATAGCAAGCAGAAAAGGCGTACAAGGGGCCAAAGCAGCGACTCCCCACAAGTGGGGAACATACCACACTCTAAGGGATTTTAGAACGAACTGGATGGTTCTTTGTATAATGTTCCCTAGTGCATCCGCTGCAATGCGTCATGTGAACATCACTAAGGAATGTACGCGTCCAACGCTGTCTCATACGTTTCATCGTTAAACTCTTAAACGATTCTTCTATATATGCCACGTAATATTTCTATTTCTTTACTAACGTTTACTTTATTATCTGTTTCATGGTAAATATATGATTTTGCATACTTCGACTATTCCGAAATCCACACTGCGTTTCCGAAGGTTTTAGTTCTACATTTTTTCTTATTTTACATTTAATATGGTGTCATAAACCTTCACAGCTATACTCGGTAGGGTAATCTCTCAATAGCTACTAGTTTTTTGCGTCTTCTTTTTTTTGTACACTTTCACTCCACCCTCTCAGTCCTCCTTAGGTATTCTTTTTTTTTCAAGCATCGTTACTTATTTCGACCAGTAAATTTACTCTTTCGCTCCAGTGCACTTCAATCTTTTCGGGACAACTTTATCGTTTTCCAGAGCTTTTCCATCGCAATAGTTTTGTTATTTCTCTAACTTTCTTTATTGTATTTTCCTCTACATCCAATATAATTGGTATTTCTTGAATGACTTCTCGATTCATGCATAGTAAGATGACTTTTTACCGTCTTTCTACTTATTATTAAGTACTTTATGGTAGTGTAGTAGAGCCATAAATCGCAATAACTCGTTGTCAACAGTTAGCCTAAGAATTCCAAAGAAAGGAAGCTCGCCTATAAAATAAACAGTGCCAGTCCGCAATAAATATTTGTGAAATGCAAGCAGTTAGCTTAAGTACCATTAGAAAACTTTCTAGCAAACGGATGCACGCAGTTAAAAAAGGTGATTTGTGCCCGGAATTCAACGGAGAGAAATTATTCAACGTCCCTCGAACTAAAAGGGTTTCTTAAAATACACTTTTCTAAATCAGAAGCGAAAGTGAAGTCACAATACAAAACTGCAGCTGTAAAAATCTAGTGAATTTCAAGTGGTGTCATAAACTCATAAAACCTCCAACCGTTGCGTCCCAAGTGAAAGTGTTGTACCATTGTTGTGACTAGAATAGAAAATCCTTTAGTTCGAGGGACGTTGAATAATTTCTCTCCGTTGAATTCCGAGCACAAATCACCTTTTTTAACTGCGTGCATCCGTTTGCTAGAAAGTTTTCTAATGGTACTTAAGCTAACTGCTTGCATTTCACAAATATTTATTGCGGACTGGCACTGTTTATTTTATAGGCGAGCTTCCTTTCTTTGGAATTCTTACGCTAACTGTTGACAACGAGTTTTTGAGATATGGCTCCACTACAGTAGTATTGTACCTTTCTAGTTACTAGTTCTTATATCAGTTATCGTTTTATTAACTCACATCGATTTAAGTATCGTATAGAAAAGTTTCTGGTTTTTATTGCTATTTATTCCTTTTTGATCGCTAAATTCTGTCCAACCATTTTTTCAACTCTTTCCTTAACTTTCTTTTGTTGCTTTATTTTTCGCAATTGGCTTTTGCTTTGTTTCTTAAATAAATTTTTCTTATTTTATTATTCTTGTTTTGTTCTCATTATTCTGATTGTATTACACGTTTATCTACTTATCTGATAAAAATTTTTAGCTGTCCCTTTTAAAATGTATTTGGGTAAGTGTCATATTCTATTTTCTCTTTTACGTATCTGTTTCATCGAGTGTACCGGTTTTCCATCAGTTGTTTTCGTTATGTCTTCTCTCTCTCCTTCCATCCCTCCCTATTTTGTAAAATTCGTTAAATTTTATTACAGTTATATAGTAGCTCTCCTGAAATATATGCTTGGAGACGTAATTCTGCCCTCTGATACATCCCAAAATAGCTCTCTTTTATATACTATTATTATCTTTGAACATGAAGGTGAAGGTCTCAGTCTAAAACACCGCGTGTAAGGTCTATGTCTCAATACTGTCTGAATATAGGGATGCCAGGGTGCTATATTTCTACACCGATGCCTTAATTTGAATACGGCGGAGGGCGCCGCCTTGTTCGCTTTTAAGGGATATTCGCTATCACCGTTGTTAGGTAAACACGCCGAATCCACAGATATCACGCTAATTAAGTTAGCTTATTATTAATATTTAATAACGGCAGATTTCGTTTCGCTTGCAGAACGGTAAATAAGAAACAGTGGAAACGGCAAATAGAATTACCATCATAAATCCGAATTTAATATACGCCGGAATAAACAGCGCAGCAATGATCTATGGTCGCTTTTTCGCAACTGCACTCCCATTACAACTAACGAAATGTATTTTCGCACTGTCGGTGCGCTCCTCAAATGATAAATTGCAAGTTGACATCATCAATTTTAAAACCGACGATAGGATAATGTAAATGTCATATATTATTGGAGCGCATTATTAGAATCAGCGTCAATTTCAATATTTTAATTAATTTAGCAGACTTCATAATATATTGATATAGTGTAACTGCCCCTAAATGTTGCGTAACTGCTATGAAATTGTAATTTGTGCTTTATTGCAAATTACTAAAAACTTAGTTTTTATCAATAAAAGCAATTTTCATGCTATTCAGAACTAATATAATAATACAACAGCAAAAATTGGTATAGATCCCATTTTGAGCACATAGATATGTATCACATACTATACAAACGTGGAGAATTTTATGAATCAAATTTCGGTTTAGACGGCCTTCTCTTTTTAGATATACATTCAGACATTTCAGATATGTGTGCCTTACATCTTTTAAAACCAAACAAAGCTGTTTGTAATAGTTGTGTGGTGGTGGTTTGTCAAAGCTGACAACTCATTTATGATTTGGTCCACAATATTAGAGTACCTTATGAAAAATGATACTGGTTAGTTAACCCTTACAAAGTAACGTTTCGAAAAACGTAGCAGCTTGAAACGTAAGAGTCAAGGTTGCTCGAAGAGCTATACGTAGGCATCAGGGTATTTAATCCCTCTATGCCAGCCGTGCTACATAAAGTACTGCTAATTTGTCGCTCGAATTTTGTGCACTTGAAAACGACGACGCGTGACCGGCTGAAGAGCTGTATTGTGACGCTTCAGATAAAAAATGGTGAGAGTTTTATTAAATCTAAATCCACGTTCCAAGTGTATGTAGCTTGGATATTTTTCTATTTCTATAGCATGACGTACCGTCCATGGAAGGTCGTGAGGTAGTATGACCTACTTTCATTTTAAGGTGTGTCCATTTCTACAAATATACTTACTAAGCACTGACTCTCAGATCCATAGCACCATCCGTCTGTTCAATGTAGCTCAAGCTGTAAGAGCAGGGATCTATATTTTGTAGTGTATGAACTATACTTTATTTAGTTAGCTTGATATTATTAGAATTCATACTACTCATAATATTTATTATTAGAAATATGCCATATTATATTTTATTAATCAGATTAAAATTATTACCTAGTTCCGGTATAGCATTTGACTCTTTCTCAGGTTAGTTCACTTTGTTTTCATATCAATTGATCTTTAGATTAAAAATTAATTATTTAAATTAATTCTGTCTGTTAACTTCATTCAAATGTCAAACTGACAATCAAGCCAATATGATACCATTACAAATATTCTGAATATCTCTTAAATGAATATGTACTCTCTATCTTATAAAGTTTCTCTTTAATATTACCTAAATACTTTTAACTATACATATACCTTCATATCTTCCAGTTTCATGCATCACTTCACCTGCCCACCTATAACTCCGTTTCCTACTACTTCCTCTGCTACTTACTGCACCTCATAAATTGAATGCACCTTGACATCTGCATCTTCTCTTTCTACTCCTTCCTCTTCTACTTACTGCCTTCAGCAAAAGAATGCAAATTTCCAACGACAGCTATCCGAACTGGTCTGCTCCTCCTCGCTGACACCAACTATGCCAATGTTCCAAATACTCCAATAGCATTACACTTTACAACAGCAAACACCTCTGAACCGGACTACTCCTCCTCACTGACACCAATTATGCCAATGGACCAACTATGACATCTTCCACTGGGCATCATCTCCACTACGGACGACAACTCTTTACTCCCAGCCAGTCCAACTATTCGCCCCTCTTTAATAACGTCTGGTACCTTAGTAATTCACTCCAACTCTTCTATATTAACCTGCACTTCCATCAACCTTGATATCCATTTTTAATTCTTCAAATAATTTTCCAATTTTTAGTTTTTATCATTACCCAACACTCTTCCACACACTTCCATTAAAATTCCATTACATTAATACTGTATTTTATTATTTTTACTTGTAATACAACAATTTATTACTTTACATTTCTCCAATTTTATTAGTGGTTGATTTCTCATTTTGCTCACCATAGTTACATTATTATTTCCTATTTTTCTGTCTGTTACATTTTATATGTTAAAATAAAACCCTAATTTATTCTACTACCATATAATTACTTATTTATGACTTTGTAGATATAATATTAGCTTAACTTCTCAGTTGTAATCTTATTACTTTGTGCTTAACCTCTTATTCCAAAATATTACTAATAAATTCGCATATTCAAAGTCAACACATCAACTCATAGCTAAAACTTCCTTTTTAATAAAGTCAAATGTTAACTCAATTCAAATTAGTGTATTTTATTTCTAAATTGTTCATAAAATTTATTACTTCTCACAAATAGTTCATTAACACCACAGTCAAAAATCCTATTTTATATTATTCAAAATAAATCCAATGTACTATTCTGAAAAATGTGCATTCGTCTCAACATAATATTATTTACCAAATCATGAAACAAATTCAACATCTCGTAAAGGAAATTATTTTCGAAAAACGCAACGATTAGTTATAGCGATTTAAATTATTGTGCATATTTTGGAGAGTTCATCATTCTTGTCTACAATTATAGGTTTGTATTTTTGGTGATATAACTATACCCATTTGATCGAACTATTTATACTCATTTCAACTGTATAAAGTATTTGCAACATAACATAATAATTTCTTGAAGAAAAATTATAAATTATATTTAAATACAAAACCGCAAACGTGTCTCGTAACAAATGAATGAGACTGTTTAATTAAGCATTTAAACAAAACAAGCTAAATTTGTAAAGTTAGGTACTATTGCTACAAAAAAACTAGGACAAGTTCTAAATCTGGAAGCCATGAATTTTTATTATTTTAGTTGATGAAATGATGTTAACTGCCATGTGAATAATTCAAATCTGTCATCTATCATATCAAATTTTAATATCAAAAACTAAAATACAAAACAATTGTAAAACTAGATAAATGTGCAATTTGGGTTTTCTAAGCAAGAAATGATCTTAGTATTTCAAACTAAACTCACTCTAGGTATTGCAGACAGTAACGTTTTGAAATAATTTCAAATTTATTAATATCTCAGTTGTCAGGTAAAAGTTCAGATTCACACAGCTAAAAAAACCTTGTCCTAGTTTTTTCTTTGTAGCAGTAGTACATCAACAATAAATCAAATTTGCAAGTAATACAACTAACAATTGACAGCAAGCAAATGATTTACAACAATAAGTTATAATAAATCTTTAAACTGGTGTTCGTTATTCTCTTCACAGGAACCCGCAGGGGAAAATAATTCTTGTAAAGCGTTTCTAATAGTAAATCTAGGAATTTCTTGTCATTAGTCAAGAAGAAAGATAAAGAGACCTTTCCGGCTACCCTACAGCTCCCGATCTCACTTGGTTCAGATATTCAAACACTGTAACGTCATAACGTGCAGGAACTCAATCGGGTTTGGAACATCTGAGCTTCCTACAGTGGAAAACAATACGGACAATATTGGAATCAATAATTTTTTAAAATTATCTTTTAACGGGTCTTAGAAAAATAAGGGTTGTTCACCAATATGTTATTATCATCATCAGACGAGTAGACCTATAAACTGCAATGCTCAGTATCATTTAGTTGCGTTATATGATAAGAAAATAGTTTGTTTTCTATGCAAAGAACGAGTGAGTTATTAGCGTATGTAATCATATATACTTACGTACATAAGATCGCAATACATTTTCCCCAGAAGCAAGACTAAATTCTAGCGTATATTTTTAAAGCACGTAGTAATTCATATACGATTATATTAGATCTAGAAGCTTATTTGTTATCTGGAGTGCAAAATCAAGATAGCTAATGGCAGTATTTGAATAAATATTACACTGACCGGCTACAGGAGTAATCTCTGAATCAGACGGTTAAGTATAAAATCTCTACTCATCACATTCGTTGTGTCGTTGGATAATTTCATTGTTTTTAAACTAAAATACTTAAAATTGTACCCTTACTAGTCCAGAGAAATTAGACATTGCTCTTCGGAAAAATTCCCGGAAAGCTGGATTTTGGTATGAGCCTTGATATTGTGGTTCTAAACAAAATGTCAAAAGTCCTCATCGATCCGAGTGCCGCTAAAAATTTTAAGGGGGGGCAAAGGTAACCAAAAACGGTATTTCGTGAATATCTCGTTAACGGCCACTTTTACAGAAAAAATATCGATTATCAAATTTGTAGCTTATGAAATTTCTAACAATAAAGATATCATGACTTTTATTCGTAAAAATAACCGTTTTGGAGATAATTCGATTTACAGAGTTGAAACGTGCACTCTTTTCCACACCACCTTCGAGGTAGTGTACAAGGTGCGTTTTTTTTCATGTGGTGTTCCCAGTAGGCATATTCCACGTTTATTTTTGTTTTAAAAATGTTTATTTAAAAAAAAATTATTATGAACTTGTTCATTAGTCAACTTTGGATTCAAAACAGGAGTTATTAATATTCATCTTCAGACTCTATTTCAATCGGTATTCTTTCCTCTTCATCATCTTCTTCTTCTTCTTGTTCTTCTGCTGTCTTCTTCATTTCCATAGATTCAGTCAGGAAACGTGATGGATCTACATCTTCAGTGGAGTCGCAAGAATCGAAGTCATTTATATCGGGTGTTACATTTAAGCAAGACTGACGAAGTTTTTTTTTCGGATTTTGTTCACAACGTTGTTTATAGTGTAGTCATAGTGACGCTCTCCCAAGCACCCTACATTTATCAGTCTACCCAATCCTCTACCTTAAAACAATTCCAAGTTTCTTAAAATTTCTTATAAACGTTTGAAGAAAAAATACTATATGTTATTCGGAACAAAAGTATCTTTATGTGGC
>CALNHX010013274.1:0-18621 GCA_940337035.1 Agriotes lineatus
ATGATCACATATTTATAACAAAAATAACAAAGATTTTAGCTACGACCGCTACTGTAAATAGTAAAAAGCACACTACCTACCATCTATGTGAGTTGAATCTTACAGATTGTAAACACAAATGTACTGCAAGCAAAACGCACAGTAAACAAAACGCACAGGGCACAGGTTAAAAATATACAAATGTATCCGTTAATTTTAATAAGTGTGGTCGTAGGTAAAGTATAGTACATAATTCCAGTTGTAAAGCAATTACGACTATATAATTACTTTTCCACTTATTACGTAATATAGCCAAGTCAAGTATTCAACAACTGATTTTTAAGTATACACAAGCAGAAAATAACATTATAGTTATAGGTGAATGGAGTACCGTTGTGAGAAGGCAAGAAAAATATAATTTTGTGCAAAAAATAATTTTCTAATAATTAACACTATGTTCTGTCACATCCAAAAAGAAGATATACGGGGAAAATGCCAGCATACAGAGGGCGATATCAATTAGACTATATATTAATCAAAAGTCGCTATAGCAATTAGTCAAAAAACTGCAGAAGTTATTCTTGGGCGGATAAGGACAGTCGCTACAATATGATGGTAATAAAATGCAAACTAAGTTTTAGGAAAATATTTAAAAGCCAAAATATCAAAGTGGATATAAACAAATTAAAAAACAAGAGACATATTTCCAAATTCAAAAACAGATTAAATTTAACAATAAGAGATATAGCCAAGGGAGCAAGCACATACAAAGATGGAATACACTACAGCAGTGCATTACGACTACGGTGGAAAAAGTTGTATGATAAATTAGAAATCCCAACAAAAAGCTCTGGATAAATGATGGCGTCATAGAAATAATCAAGAAAAAAGAAAGTACAAAAACAATACCAGTAAAGCCACTCAACGAAAATAAAGAGAGTTGAAAATAGAATAAATAGAGATTACAAAAGAGCAAAAGAAAATTACATATAAGAAACATATGAAGACATCAGAAAGATGGAACGGACAAATCTTATAGAAATATAAAAAAAAAATTAATAACAGCAAACCCGTAGCCACGGTATGCAAGATGAAAATGGTAATCTACGAATAGATATAGAAAAAATAGCTGGAAGCTGTGAAGAATAGATAAAGAAGCTGTATAATTCTGGAGAACTAAAGGATATAATGTTTGAGGACAGCGATGAAATCGGTGAACCTATCATACATACAGAATTTGACAAAGTAGTCAATGATTTAAGGATCACCAAAACTAATGGTTTTGATAAAATATGAACCGAAATAATAAAAGACCTAAGTGATGACGCACTCAGTAAATTATAAGAACTTATCGGCGATATATACTAAAGGACTTCGTTAAAACTATCATAATATTGATTCCTGAAAAATTGTCATCTAAGAAATGTGAAGACTACCACACGATTAGTGTCACTACCCATGTATCCAAAATAATTATTACTAAAGTTACATAGAAGAATAAAGAAATATATCGAAAGAATCTGTAAAGGGGTTCACACGGAACTTCATCTACCTGGAGCAGTGAAACATCTACTCTGGCTGAACCCAATCATACCCCTAGGAGGGAAGACTGGGAAACAGTTAAGAGAATAGTCAGCCTTAAAGGATTAAATGGGCAATTAGCCTCTTCAGGCCTTTCAAATCTGCTGAAAACGACGGTCTACAACCCGTAATGCTGCTGAAAGGGATAGATATACTGCTGAACCCACTCAAAGACATGTTCCAAGCAAGTCTTGCCTTGGGCTACATTCCCCAAGCCTGGAGAGTGGCGAAAGTAGTATTTATCCCTAAGCCTGGTAAGAGCAGCTATGCATAAGCCAAATTTTACAGACCTATCAGCCTAACGTTATTTCTCCTTAAAACGCTGGAAAGATTGGTAGACAGATACTGGAGGGAGGGAGCCCTAACTTCACTCCCGATTCACAAATATCAACATGCTTACCAAACAGGGAAATCATGTGAAACTGTGTTAAGTCATTTTGCTGTTGTAGATGCTTAATTGCATTTCACGCCTTTAGGGCAACTTGTTGCTATGTTAAAACCATTTTCAATTTTTGCGCACTAGCACAATCTCATCTTCCGCACATTTGATTCAGGTTATTTTGTATTTTAAGTAGCCACCTAGGCTTTAGGGCAGCGTGCCCGTATGCTAAACCCTTTTAGTTACTTATTTGGCTCCATCGCCTAATTCTACAATAATGATTTTGCACATATTTGACCCCAAACGCAGTATTTCTCGTCAGTTGGAGCACCCCTTTGCTGCTACTTTGGCAGCCGGGTGTTATCGCTCGCAAGAATTCCGAATCTTCTAAAAGTCATTCCGTTGAGGCGCTTCGCCATTGGCTGTCTTTGATACCGGAATTAATTTGTTTTGTGGAGCGCATCGCCATTGGCTGTCGAGAGTCACGTGGCAACGCCGTTTGGCTCACGCCACTTTAAGCGTCGTAACGCTCCTTGCGGGGGATTCATTCCGTTACGGGTCGTCAATCGAGACAGTCGCAAGTGTGTTGATTTTAAGTTTCGCGGCGCCTCGCCTTGTTGCGAGGCGCCGACGCCGTCTCTTCAATATGTGCCATTACGGCAAGGTGTCCCCGCGTTATTGCAGCGATTAAGGTATAGAAACAGTTTCGCATTAGAGGAGTTCAGCTCTGGCCGTTGATCGAAGGAGGTCGCGTGTGGTTGTGTGAGTGGCACGTCTTTACGTCGAGGCGTAGGAGTGTGAAGGGCTTCTTGGGGCCAGTTCTGCGTTGGTGAGAAAGGGGGCTTTCCCCTTGCAACTCGCTGTTTCGAGGATCTTTCTAGGCAGGACGAAGTAGGCCTTTTTGTCGCTGTAGCGTGCCCTCAGGAGAGCGTCCTAACGTCGCCATCTTGGCGGATTCCAGCCCGTTTACCCCTAATGCCGTGTTTTGGCGATTGAGCTACCACAGACTGCCGCCTTCTACCAACTGACTGCACGCCACTCTCATGGACCGTCTGCGGACTAAGGTATTTGTAATTGCAACCATTTAAACATAGTAACTGTCACTTGTGCGAGCGTTGGTGCTTTGTGCTCAACTTTATGTGGGCGGATGCATGCCCCTTGCTTGCTTGTCGCGGCTTTTAATGCCGGTTTGAGGCCACCATGCTGCAAGACGCTACTTTGGTAGCCTGCTAGTAAGTTCATGTGCGCGAGTTTCGCGTTTCATCGCCTAAATAACTAAAGAACTCTGCGATCATGATTTGGTGTTACGTTTGGGCTAATTTTTAATTCAGTAACGTTAGGTGCGCGAGCTTCGCTATATTGTACCGATTAATACCTAAATAGAATTAACGCCTCGACGTGCTGGGCCTGGCGCGCTCTAAGCTGTTCGAGTTTTTCTTTGTTTATGTTTGCGAGGGCTTTGTGCTTTGCTTCCTAGGTGTTAACCGCAGGTCGGCGACTGTTATCGCGCACTAACGCGCCCTTTTGCCGGAGCGCGTATTTCTCAACTGTACTCTAATATGTTCATTAGCATAGCGCGTCCATCAGCTGGTGCTTAACGTAAGCAGTAACATAAGCTTGGCGGCACGATTTGCTGCCCAGATGTAATTAGCGATTAATAGACGCATATTTAATTAAGGGACGTATTATTCCTATTCGACCTGTGCATGCTTTGTTTCAGATAGCGCCTTTTACAATGTAAAGATTGGTGTACGGCGAGACGTGGGGGATCAGAGCGTGCAGGTAGGTCCAGTGATTGCGCAGTCTCGGCCAAAGAGTCCCAATATTACCATTCCAGTACGAAATTGTTATTTGAGCTTGCAGCTCATGAGAATTCTTATCGACGGAGTATCTTGAATACTTCACTCCCGTTTAACCGCCCAGGCCCGGTTATTCGAGTCAAGACAGGCTTGGTGGCGCCCTCATAATTTTGACGTACCATATATATATGCCTCAACACGCTTGCCCAGAACGTATCGTGTGACTCACGCCCGACTCCCTGAGCGTTCCAGCCGTGGCCCTTTAGCCTGTTTCTAGCAAATCTCAGGGCAAGTGTGCCAGTTTTCCAGGACTGATTCCGTGGTGCGATGCTCACCTTGGGTGGGTGTCGTAAAGTTGTTTTAATACCGTAACAACTGCACTACACCAACTATTGGTAAAAATTGAGAGAACCTTGGAGTTCAAGGAGTACGCAGTCGGAGCATTTCTAGACATAGAAGGTACAGTCGTGTGCAAATAAATCTGGGACAGTGTTTTTTTCACATGCAGATTCAGTTAAGAACTGAAGAATATCTCCATGGATTTCATGCTATCAGAAAGAGTTACATTAAACTTTAACAGGTACTGAAACCCGTAACTCTCTCTGATAAGAGGAAATCCATGGAAATATTCTTCAAATTCTTAACTGAATCTGCATGTGAAAAAAACACTGTCCCAGATTTATTTGCACACGACTGTACCTTCGACAATACCTCCTACCACTCTATTGAAAAAGCAATGACAAACCATCAGATCGATAACAGCACGATAAGATGGACTACGGCTATACTCAACACTCGAGTTGTAAAAGTAAATTTATTTGACAAGGAAAAGACAGTGCAGGCGACAAGAGGATGTCCACAGGGAGGAGTTCTTTCTCCACTCCTTTGGTGCCTCACAGTTGATGAACTGCTGATCCAACTCAATAACAAAGGCTACTACACTCAAGGATACGCTGATGACATTGTCATACTGATTCAAGGTAAATACCAAAGAACCGTAGACAATTTAATGAAATCAGCACTAAAAAAAACCGAAGAGTGGTGTCTAGAGAATAATCTTAGAATTAATCCCAGCAAAGCCACTCTTGTTGCTTTCACTCGTAGAAAGAACACCACAAACAGAATCAACATAAAATTGTTTGAGACAAACGTCAACTGGGAGAACGAGATTAAGTACTTAGGTCTAACTATCGACTCCAAACTAACTTGGAACTCCCACTTAGACAAAACAATCACCAGGTGCATACAAACATTAGTTATTGGGAAAAGAGCTATAAGTAGTACGTGGGGCTCAAATCGGAACTGACCCTCTGGCTGTACAAAACCATGGTTTGACCAATAATTTCAAATGGAACAATGGTGACCCAAAATAAAACAAACAACTGCGATCCACAAAATCAGCAGAATACAATATTTAGCTTGTTGAGCCATTTTGCAGCCTTCAGTAATTGAGTTAATCATTTAAGCTTTCAGAACAGCCTGTCTGTATTTCAACTCCGATGCCAGCATTCTTAACTTCTCATCACATATTCTAACAATTTTTGAATTCGAACACCCTGTAGATTGGCGCAGCTGTCTCGTTTTCGTCATTTTGGGCCACCTTTATAAAGCACGTGCTCGTTAAGCGCGGGCAAAACAAGATTCAGCCGGCGGAGGCTTCGCCTCGCGATTGGTTACTGCATTGCTTGGGTACGCTTGGCGTGGCTTCTGCTGGCACACAGCGAGTTCCCAGAGAGCGGTTGACTGTAACGCACGCAGCGTTGGGTGTTGAGTATCGTTGCTTACGTGGGTGTTTGGTGCATTCCGATGGCCTCGTTCTGCATCGCCGAATAAGGGCTAATCCTTCTTTCCCGATAAATCGGGGATTAAACTGGCAGGATGGGTGGAGATTCCTCGATCTTATCGTCGCTTCGGGCTCATGTGCGAGTCCCATCCCAACTGACGCCATTTCAAGGCGGATCCCGGCCCATTATGCTCACGTACCGCCTCCGCATTCAAACCTAGGCCCCTGTCGAAGGCATCGCCAGGTAGCCTCCCACGCTTCGCTCAAGAGACGTCAAAGACACAGGTATCATTGTAAATAACTATGTAACCTATTAACTATCCTTCATGCGACCTGAACTTAACTCGTGCATGTGCTAACGTTATTGTGCATGATTCACTGCCCGCAGAGCGACTGGACTGTCATTTATGTGGCCTAAAGCCAAGCTAATTTACTAAATTGCTGCATTTCTGATCGCCGTTGGTGTGACTAATGCGCCAATATTTATGTGACTAAATCTTGCCGC
This sequence comes from Agriotes lineatus, assembly GCA_940337035.1. Lineage (NCBI taxonomy): Eukaryota > Metazoa > Arthropoda > Insecta > Coleoptera > Elateridae > Agriotes > Agriotes lineatus. The sequence continues at coordinate 6,027 of CALNHX010013274.1, forward strand.
TATTGCTGTACATTCATGTACAGTCGTGTGCAAATAAATCTGGGACAATGGTTTTTTCATATGTAAATTGAGTTAAGATTTGAAGCATATTTCCATGGATTTCGTGCTATCAGAAAGAGTTACATTAAACTTTGACAAATAAATGAAAATGTAGCTCTTTCTGGTAGCAGAAAATCCATGGAGATATTCTTCAATTTCCAACTAAACCTACATATGAAAAAACCATTGTCCCAGATTTATTAGCACACGACTGTACTTCGGCCGCTTGTATTCAAAACTAAACATTTGCTTTGTGTATGACCTAAATTTGCGTTACAGTTGCTACAAAATTCATGTACTTCGGACGCTTGTATTCGTAATTAAACATTTGCTTTGTGTATAGCATAACCTTGCGATACAGTCGCTGTAAATCAATGTGCTTTAGCCGCTTTTATTCTTAATTAGTCAATAACCCTTTCTAGTCCGCTTAACGGGCAAACCAAGGCCGGTTGTATGTGTTGACCATTTTATGTGTATTAGAAGTAACGCACCACTCCAGCTGGGACCATAAATTAAGGCCTAGAGTAATTTCGGTAACGTGTTCGTTGCCCCTTTGTAACGTCAGACAATAGATGTATATTTGAATAAGGGACTTATTATTGTGTTCGATCTGTGCATGCTCTTTCCAGGTTAAGCATCTTAGTGTAACGATTGATGTACAATGAAGCTTGAACGTTAGACCGTTACAGGTAGGTCTGGCGACGTCTCTGCAGTGGCAGCGAGTACCGACATAGTAATTCAAGTATTTTTTCCCGAACTTGTAATCCGAGCTCGACAGGTCTCGAGTACCTTCCTGAAGTAGTACCCTGTGTACTTCTCGTCCCGTCTAACCGTCCAGGTCCGGTTATACGGTTACACTCCCACGACAGGCTTGGTGGTACTTTTTTATTTTGACTTACCCTGTATATGTCACACCACACTTGCCCAGTGACATACCGTTTGAACTACTCCCAACTCCCTGAGCGCATCAGCCAAGGCCTTTAGGCTGTTTTAACGAATCTCAGGGCGAGCGTGCCATCTTTTCCCGGACTTAACCAGTCGTGCGATACTCACCCCGCGTGGGTGTCTCTAAGTCGTTTTGATACCGTAACAAGCTAATCGGTGTGTCACTGGAGCTTTTAAAGGCACCTCAGCACAAGCACTGAATGTTATCTTAAATCTGCCACATCTGCACATCTTCTTGAAAGGTGAAGAACACCATTTTTTACACTGATGGATCTCAGTTTGAAAGGGGTACAGGCTCCAGTGTGTACAGTACCAGTCCTAGAATCAACGAAAAAGTCAGTCTAGGAAAGTTTTATAACATCTTTCAGGCTGAAGTACAAATTATTAACGTATGCGCAAACATCAGCATAGAAAAGAAGCTGCTCAATCAAGACATACACATTCTCTCAGACAGTCAGGCAGCACTGAAAGCGCTAAAAGCTTTCAGTACTTCATCGAGACTGGTCAAGGAATGCAAATCCAAACTTCAAACCTTGAGCCAAGAAAATACAGTAAAATTATGGTGGATTCCAGGTCACCAAGATATTGAAGGCAACGAAAAGGCGGACAAGCTCGCAAAAGAAGCAGCCCGTAATGCAATGACCGGTCCAGAACCTGGTCTAAGCATTCAGAAAAACCAAGCCCGCTCAGCCATTAATGAATGGGTCAATACCGCACACCAACTAAGGTGGAGAAACTACATTCAAGCAGCACACTGCAAAAGATTGCCAAAAACTCCGAATCCACAAACCACCAAAACCCTGTTGAGACTGAACAAAACTCGAATCAAGCAAGTAGTCAATCTACTAACAGGCACTGGAGCATTCAGAGAATTTATGCACAGGATCAATATTTACAGAGATGAACCTGTTTGCAGAATATGCCAAGAGGATGATGAAACAGACTATCATATCCTCTTTGAATGTCCAGCATTAGAGCCTAAAAGACACCAACTCGATTGAAGCCTTAACTCTATTGACAACCGCAAGCTAGTAGGGGACATTGCAAGTCTAGTAAAAAATACGGATGTCGGCCTGCTAACTTGAAAACTCCCGACAGTACAAAAAGCCCAAAGGGCTGAAGTGCGCATGCCGTGGAATCTAAATCTAATCTAATCTAATCTACATGAAACTTCCCTCGCGAGAATTAAATCAATTTGCAAATAAAAATAAATGTAGTCCGCTGGAATTTGAACTACGCGCTCCCAGGCGAATATCTGACGGGAGTTTGTGGTCCGCCGCTAGAATAACTGAGCCACGGGCACTTTGAAATTCGACGAGCTGCCTTATAAAGATACAAAGTTATTCTATTCTATTTCTGATGTTTACCCTGCATCTGTTAGGTCTCATTTTTGCCAATGATGAAACATGAGCTATATGCAAATTATTACTTTTATCTTTTGCAAATAAAGAAAGTTGAAGTTGAGACACTAAATATTTTGAAAAATCAAAGATAGCTACGGGTAAGAATATCTTTACTTTCGTAATAATACTGGAATAATAATAGGGACCACTCGGTAATTCAAACTAAGTCAATTTGAAAACAAAGCAAATTGAAAAGCAGCCAGAAGAATCGTCATGGAGGGACGTTAGAATTTTGTTATTAGCAAAAACTTATGAATTTTGCGCGTACATCGCATTTGCAAGCTTATTTTTGTATATTACGCAATGATTTTAAGCTAATGGAAAGCTTATTCCTTCTAGATTCTAATGAGGTCAAATTAAACGAAGTTATGTTTAACAAATGCTACCGACATTGTTTAAACAAAATCAAACAAAAATAAGGCTAAAAATATCGTAACAAACCCAATAATATTGATATAATAAAACCAAACACTTGGCTATTTAAAAAATTACCGGCCTTGGGATTCGATCTACATCACCTGCGTATGTGATTGTAACCGCATCGACATGTTACAGTGGGCCTCACAGTCCTACTAGTACGTGATCGACGTGCGGCTGTATTTTACAGAACGGTCTTATTGTTGAAACGTTTTGACTCATTTGCGACATTACTCTATATCTGCTGAGTCTTATTTTCGTCAAGTGTAAAGCCTGACCTATGTGCAAATTACTACTTTTATTTATTTCTCAGTTAACGCATTAATAAGCAAAACTTAATTTAAGCTACTCACGATATATATATTTGTCTAAAATTTTCTCGGTTTACTGCCAGGTAGACATAATCTGCATGCAAAATATCGTCATCCTCCAGCAAATATTTTTTTAGTTATAACGTTAACAAAGACAGACAGACACACGGAATTGAGAAAGGTGATTTTTTCGCGATTACAATACTTCCTTCGTCTTTTAGACGAGGGAAGTAAAAACTTAACGTATAACAAGTTTTGCTTCAGAAGATGTCTTAGAACTAATGAAGCGATCCTCACTCAGACTGACAATTACAAAAATGGTAAAGAAAAGCAAATGCATGTACATAGTCTTTATCGATCTGGAAAAGACATTTGTGCAATGGAAAACTTGTTTCAAATAATAAAACAAATGAGTTTGGACTTTAAAGATCAAAGAATAATTCATAATTACACAAATGTCAGCTAGCAGCTATACAATACGAAAAACAATACAATAAACCGAAATCTAGAACAGGAGTAAGGCAAGACTGCCCCCTCCCCACTATTCAACATCGAGTGATGAGACAAGGATTAAAACATAAGAAGAGATTTTATACATGTTTAGATACGTAGATAACATTGTTATGATCACAGAACACCCAGAGCGAGAACAAGACCTGAGCCAATTTGACAGGATACTAGATGAAAATTTTTGTACGAAAATTGATTAGTAAAAAACAAAATTATCATATATAATGCAACTAGTGGGTTCTTGATTATCAAATAATCATTTCTGTTTACACGAGATATATTGTTTGGCAATCGCGCGAGTCCGAAGGACGAGCGTGATTGCCTAAAACAATATATCGAGTGGAAACAGAAATGATTTGATAATCAAGAAGACACGAGTTGCATTCGGCTAGATTATATCACGAGTCAATAAACAACGTTTGAATAGTGTGTTTTAAATATTAAAAGTACGGTTAATGTGTTTGTTATGACAATTGTACTGACAGCAGGACACTTGATGTTTGTGAAGGAGTGTGATTATCACCTATTAATCAGGAAGGTATGTGATTGTCAGTTGCTATGTACATTATCAAAAGTTAATACATGCGTAACTATGCATTTTGCCGTTTTTCATTGTTTGATGTTAGAGGGATTGGTATAATCTAAATAATAAAAGATTGCAAGAAGTCAGACGAAAGGTTATAAAAATCAGAATCGTCCAAGCGAAGAGAGCGTGATTTTGTGTAATTCGTGGGATTTTGAGGGACGAGCGCAACGAGATTCTGAAAACTCACAAGTTACACAAAATCGCATTTTCTAACATTTTATATAATATTTTTTTCTAATTTTAAGAAAAAATAGTTCTATGAACCTTAAATCGATGAAATTATAAGTGTGATGTCAAATAAATGTCAATTTATTCAAAATCAAGTAGGTACGCTTGCTCTTTTTCGCATGCCATTTGATGTATTTTTTAGCACTAGTTGTAAAATATTTTCACTTCCAAACCAGTTACGAAAAGTGTTACGTTTTACAACTTTAAAACAGTTTTGAAAAGTGACACTTTATATGTAAAAATTGGAAATAGTTATTTGTTTAGCAAATGTGGAAATTAAGGTTATTCCAGCACGAGACGAATGTTTCAACAAATCATCGAGTGGTTGAAAAACAGAGCTTCTATACGTGGCAGACACAATATTTTCTTTACAGAGTCAGTGTTTAACATCAATAAACTTTAGTACCTTCATTTTTACTAATTTTGAAAACAGGAAATATTTTTCCTAGCTATTTTTAAAGAGTGTGGAAAATTATGTAACTTTTTAATTAAGGCTAGTGTAATTTGAAACCTAAAAGTCGAACATTTCCTAAGAAGTTGAAAAGAAACCATTTATAACGTATGCGTAGCTCTAATGGAGGCGAAACCTCGACTGACGACACTCGAGAGAAGGATATGAATTATGGTATTATAGGAGAATAATTGGGATTAGATGGGTAGAAATCGTCACGAATCAGGAAGTATTAGGCAAGTCGACACCACACTTCAGATATGGAAACGCATAAGAATGAGAACAGACCAACTAATTGGACAAGTATTAAGACATAACAGCTTGTTGAAATCCATATTGAAACGAAAAATAGAAGACCCAAATGCAAGAGGACGACCCCGACTGCAATATATTAAAACAATTGAGAATGACATGGGATGCACGACTTATGAAGAGCTGAAGAAAAAAACCAATGATGGACGTTGTTGGAATGCTGCGACAAACCAGTTGAAAGACTGAAACCACAGAAAAAGAAAAGAGATTCAACAAGAACTAAGTATTGAATCAGTTGCAGTAGATAACTTTTTACACTAACAGCTTACGGTGAGGAAGTTGGCAAGTCGGTGGCTTTCATATTTGTCATCCGAAGAGTCCAACTGTGGGTAGACTAGAGCAAATTTAAGTCAGAAAAGTTCAATACAGTTTAAAAAAAATTGTTTAATATTGCTACGGGTGATAATGATGAGCAGAATGTAGAGCTTTTCAACCTTCTTTCCAATTGATTTCTGCATGTCTTAAATATCACATATTTTATGACTATGTGCGGTAGACTGCATTGAAGTGCTTTAGACCAGTGGTATTCAACCGGGGGTACGCGTACCCCTGAGGATACGCGAATAGTTCCTCAGGGGTACGCGAGAATCTCCAATTTAGGTATTTATAATTAAACAAAACGGCAATCAAGCAATTATATTTGTTTCCACAATTAGAACTAATTATTACATTCTTTTCATTTGTATATTACAGATTTACGCAAAATGCTAGGAACATTTATTGCTCTTAACCAAACAGTCGAAGTCTCTTCTTTACTTCCTTTTAGAAACGCCTGACAACGCTGTATTTTGCAGCGGCCAATGCAGGCACGACAACTTACCAAGATTCGTATCTGCAATATGGCTTTGTTTCAAATAGCGTTAAATAAAGAATGTCACTGCTTTTAGTGCGTTATCTGAACTTATTACAGACGCCAACGTTATTTTTAGTAAAAATCTATACAAAACAATCTTAAATCACCTAACAGCTTTACTGGACTAGTTTGAGCAATATTTTCCTGAAATAAAAAATCTGGTGTGATAGACGCACACAACTTCCTTTTACAGTGATCTTATAATTGGCCAAAAATTTGATTTTAAATTTTTAAGCATTTGTCAAAAATTTTAAAAAATTACAAATGCTACAAAAACGGTGCCAAATAGAGCGTTAGGTGAAGAGACAAATTTTCTCTAGAATTTTAAGCTGAATTCAAAAATGTAATAATATACCGGGTGTTCTATAAAATAGGAGTTAATAAAAAAAAATAGAAAAGAAAACAAAAGAAACCCATTTTAGAAGTATTCAACTGGAAAATCACCTATCTCACATCAATACACATTAAAAATGTAATTAAAATAATCGTTAGAGCCGTTTTTGAAAAAATCGAAAAAAAACTGAAAAATCACAAGAGTAAACACCTACTTCCAGTTATGCGATTTTCTTCAAAAGCTTGCTGTCACATCTACATAGTACACAAAACTTATATATGAAGTTTCAACCCCATACCTCTTTTCGTTTTTGAGATATTCTGTTCACAGACAGACAGACACACAGACAGACAGACAGACCAATGAAAAAAAATATGATTTTTGGGTTCAGGGGACTTTGAAAAGTGAAGATCTGTTGAAAACTAAATTTCGAATTTTTGGGGTGAATCCAATACTTCCTTTATTGTAAAAGGAAGTAAAAACAATAATGTTTCAGAAGTGTGGATACTTAACCCTTTTAATGTAAATATTTTGGAAACTAATATGGAAATGCAACTAAAGGAACAGTTATTAGAATTAAGTTCTGATATGATTTTAAAAATGAATTTTCGTTTAAATGCCGGAAGGAGTACAAACTAAGTTACTTTGCTATTGGTGAACTTCTTATATTTTCACGAACAAAGCTTTTCTGCATTTTCGACAATACAAAATAAACACCGCAATCATCTTAATCCAGAAGCCCCTCTTATACTAGCACTGACCTGATGTTAAACCGCGCATTATAGATTTGTGCGCTAATAAGCAAGCTCAAGTTTCTCACTAATATACTATTAATATAATATATACCTATTTTAATTTTAAGTCTAAATTCACACGTAACCTTTTCTACCACAATAAATAACATTAAAAACCATAACATGACTGTATTATTTGAGTTTTAAGGTAGGGGGTACTTGATTATAAGGAAAATGTTTGAAGGGGTACGCGAAAAAAAAAGCTTGAATACCACTGCTTTAGACGAATGGTACCTATAGTAATAAGAATAAAATATCTATATCATCTGCCACTAGTGTGACATCTTGTACTTCTTCAACGTTTAAAAATGTTTCCACAATCAGTGTATATACTTCGGCTTTTGCATGAATGCTTCCATGGCATTTTTCTTGAAAGTTTTTAACAAGCATATTGATGAAGCGTTGTTTGCTTTTGATGTTAAAAAACATTTCTTTCTTGTTAAACAAGGGCGAATTTCAATCATATTTATATTACAGTAATGAATGAATTTGTGCTCCACATTTTCTGTACTTTGTGTTACATATTTATCAAAAACTATAGTCACCTTTTCATACAGCTATTAGACATAAGATGCATATTATTTTATGACATCACCAAATGATCCAGATTTTGACCATACTAATTTGTAAACTAATGCTCCATCAAGAAAGTAGTATGTTGCTGTGCTAGATCGTTGGGTTGCATTGGCGGTCATACTATCCACTGTTCTTGGTAGAAAGGATTTTCAATTTCTCATTGACGGTGTATTATGATCAAATAATGAAGCTTGTAAGGTGCACAGCTCATAATAATTGAAGTATTCTCTCGCATCTTGTGAAACATTATCCAAGGAGAAACAAACAAGCATATTGTGCGTCAGTAGACGTGCATCAAGATAATGGGTTTTGTCAGCACGTTTTAAAACCGTGTTAGCACCTGTTTCTGAATCGCTGAATTGTTCGCGCTTTTTCAGTTGTTCCATGAGTCACTGCAATCCATTTCACAAACTTCAGAAAAGCATTTTGAAAGATTTACGGTCTCAGTTACTGCATCGACGAACTAAGAAGCTAGAATGGAAAGAATGTAGGTAAAAAAGTGTTGCAGTGGTTTGCTACAGTATTAAATTGATTTTACGAGATCTCATAGTGAGAGGGTGCTGATGGCACACGTCATATTCACTGCTTGCCCTAAATCGCGCATCAACAGGCTAAAACCTCGGCTAAAGCGCTCAGTGAGATGGGCGGGGTACGTCTAACGTGACGAAACTTTAGGGACAAGGATGGCCACATATACAAAGGTGGTTTAGAGGTCTTTTAAAGAAGGCGCTACGAACTTCGGTGATACAACCCCCTTGTAGAAGTGCAAAGTCCAAAAAGGTTGGAGAATGTACCGCTCCATTAGACAAAGAGTGGACACGGCTTGGGTTAGCTCATTAACTCGCGGTAGAATATAGCGTGGTGTAAGGACTTGGCCGGAAAATGGTTGAGGCTCTAAATTGAACAGTAGAACTATGAAAATGTAGGCACCTTGTCGTTACTCACAATATAAAAAACAAATTGAGCTAATTAATAACACACCAACTACCTGTATGGCTTTCCTGCATATCTATATCAATTGTACAGGTAAAGGGGTTGCGGCAAGAACACAAAATATTATCAGCAATAGAGGCATTTGATCAAACCCAAATAATCGCAGTAACACATGAATTATATGCAAAAGCCACAAAGGCTAAAGTGACAGCAACTTAGATTTGTAGGACAATTGCTTGACAAATAAATAAACCATAAACAGGAATCAACTTCCAAGTATTTTAGTCACAAAATATGCCAATTAGAAGCTCGGGCTACAACTCAGGATCGCCACCTAAGATATCGCATTTATCACAACGTCTAAGGAACGCGGCGGAAGTGAGTTTTGGGTACATACATATTTCAGCAATTTGGAAATGATGAACACTCGCTCTTTATTGTTATTAGTTGATTGATTAACAGAAGTAATTAAACACGCTTCAATTTGATTTTCTAAGGCCTTAGCAAGAATTGATTATATTTGCGGCAACTACCTTGTCGATAAAACATTGAGGAATGCATATACTTACATTTATAATTCCATGTTATGCCCAGCGATCGTGAAGGGGAAGATCCTGGTATGTTGCATCTTGACAAATAGGACTTCTAAGCAAGATTTAGCTGCTTACTTTATACAATCTAACGACCCGACGCTACTATCAAAGAGTGCAGTTAACTGAGGCAAAAAAGCGGCTTAGGCAATCTGGGACCGAAATAAATATGAAAATTAGTATGCAAAATTTAACTAGAAGAGGAATTCTTAGCAAAGCTATTTACGGCCGTTGGTGGAGAAAATAACGCAGCTGGCGATTTTCGTTTGTTTAAACAAGAGAGGTCTTGGCCTGCTCCTAGAATTTCAGATCAGCGAAGGAGCTTTGAGAAATATCAATAATCGACTGTTTGCTAGCGAGCATACTTACGAAAAACCAAGCGAAAGTCCTTCGACCAGAAAAGCCTGGCAGGTGCGTCATTTGCAGACGTTTTATGCGATAAACTTGAATTTCTTTGCTGCATTGTTTAAATATAAGGTGGTCCGAAAGAAGATGCTAATTGCTAGAGCGCGCTATTGAAACGGGGCGTTACAAGAATGATTGCTTCGACGCTCTCGTCTATCGACAGCCACGCGGGAACTTACTTGTCGCTTGCAGATTTCGCCAGGATCCGCTGTACGTAATCTTTGCATAAGCTGTCACTAATTGCAAAAGCACACCAAAACAAATTATATAAATAAAAACAGCAGTTAAAGAAAACACACAAATAACAGTAAACCAACTAAGTCTATTGATCTCAGAAAAATGCTTGTTCGAGGGCTATGTTGTTACGGATATAGCGTATCTCGAAAGGAGCTTTCAGCTGATGACCCAATGCCAAAAAGGCCAAAACTTAATCATCTGATGATTTTATTTTTCTCCACGGAGTCACTTTGTAACTCCCCGTTTCAATTTCATTTCAAAAGCGCGTTATTGCATTTGGCACCTTCTTTCGGACTACCTTATATCTAACTATTGTATCAAAATAATCCAACTTTATCGCAGCAGGCGTGTGCGTTTTACGAGTTGGAACTTGTCTGGCATTTAGATTCTAGTAGGCCGCTAAAACAGCCAAATAGCTGACAACGTATTGATTTTTCGGAGGCACGCTCTGGAAGATGTTAATTGCTGGGGCAACTGAAGCCGTTTTTGTTGCTTAACAAGCGAAGCTGCAAGGCCTTGTTCTCCTTAAGACGCATTCAGCGTAGCTGGATTCCTTGCGCTGCCAATAATTGAACCGCTGCGGTGCTGTTTCTACACAATTAAACCGATCCACCGTCGGCCGTTTAGTATGGGCTAATGTGCTACTATAGGCTAGCATACGCTTAAACGAAGGCTAAATTCAAGAATTCCCAACATGTGCCGCATCCTTTTGTTGTTAGCTGACTTCTAACAGTGGAAACCTTGGAATTCTCAGCATCTTACAGCTAAACTCGGCTTAGCGCGTTCATGGATTGCAACACCACAGGATTCCACTTGCGATCGCTGGACTTCAGCATCAAGCTAAATTGACAAGGCATCCGCCTTAATTAGGTCAGTTCTTACTAAGATCTTAGCAAATCAAATTGAGCGTGTTTAATCAACCTTTTGGCTCAACCTTTTATGATGCTAATGAGCGCAAGTTTAAACAATTCATAATTGCGGAAATAAGCATGTGCATTGTGACCTATGAGCCGCGCTTTACGCCTTATGCGTTTATGCATGCGATAGCACAGTTGTTTTCCAAGTTGTAATTTAAGCTAAAATTAGTATTTTGTTGTTTGAATATTTGGAAGTTACATTTTCTGAATTGCTGTCACCAAGCTTGAGGACAAATTGCAAATAATTCATGTGTTACGACATTTGGGTTTGAATAAATGCCCCTGTTGCTATATTTGTTTGTGTTTTCTTCTGCAACCCATATAGCTGAACGAGTAATCTAGGTATGCGGTGGAACACTAAAGGTAGGTGGAGTATTTTTAAGTAGCTAGTTTTATTTTTATATATTGTGGGTAACGATAAGCTGTCCAGTTTGTATTAATCCTTCTGTTTAGTTTTAAAACCCGAATCATTTCTTAGCTTGGTCCTTACCCCACGCCATAGTTTGCCGAGAGTTAAAAGAACTAGCCGAGGTCCTGTCAACCCCTTCGTTTAAGGGTGGTACAACTTGGGGTAATGGTTAGATCTAATAGTCAATTTTCTAAAGAGGAAAGTCGATGATTGCAAATATTAGAAAAATACTACAATGAGAAAAGCGACCGCTGGGAAACGGGATTACTATGGTTGTCTGACAACCCACAACTTTCGGAAAAAAGAATAATGGCTTCAAAGCGTCTGTACCCCATGCAAAGAAAGATGGATGTCGATCGTAAATTTTTTTGTGCCTCGAAAAGTTTGATGACTACATAACCAAAAGGTACCTGAAGCCACGTTGCATGGGCAATGGTAGCACAAAACTGTGGTTTCTTTCCTGGATTTTCGTCTACCACCCCAACAAAAAACCTTGACTAGTTTTTGATGCGGCGTCAAAGCCACACGGAAAACGTTTAAATGATTTCTTGCCGAAATAACATAGACTTTTTAAGCAGCTGGACTATGTCCTAATCAAGTGGCGTCAAAATCGCATTACAGTTGTAGGCTACATCAGAGAGATATTCCATCAGGTTGTACTTCGTGAATAATACAGACCACCACAGACAATTCTATACCGTGGCACCAGAAGATACATCTCTCCAATCGATTATAACAGTACTTTTCTTTGGTTAGAAATCTTCACCTTCATTCTCGATCTACACGAAAGAACGCAACGCTGACGAGTACACTGCTATTTTCTTAGAAGCTGTTGCTGCCATCAAGAAGTCTACGTACATGGACGATTTTCTTGGAGGTTTACAGACTAAAGACAACGCAGGTTTGGTACGACAACAAATAACAGATGATAACGCAAAGGGAGGATTTCCTGTCGTAAAGTGAAATATCGGCTCTACAAAGGTTTTGGCTTCTATAGCGCCAGTTTAAAGGCTCATGGAAATATTAGCTTTCAAAATAAAGAGGAATGGCAATGGAAAAAAAAAACTCTTGGACTTCTCTAGGATGCTGCAAATGATGAATTCAAATTTGCATTGAGCTTCAATCGAGTTTCAAAGATGTTGTAACTGGATCGAGGCCACCCACCAAAAGGGAAATGGCAAGTTTGATTATGTCGATTTTGAACATTCTTAATTTCTTACAATCTTTCAGGATATCTGCACTGGTGAGCCTTCAGGAGACATTGCGTTTAAGAGTGGAATGGAACGAACAAATTTCAAGGTCAATTGCTATAAAATGGGACGAGTGTTTGAGGATGCTACCATCC
>CALNHX010013275.1:0-18621 GCA_940337035.1 Agriotes lineatus
ATTTAGTGAGCAAAACTAGTAATTTTTTGTTAACCCTCCAGTACCCGTTCAAAATTCTAAGACATCAGTACCCGCACCGGTCTGGCAGTCCGACACCCCTGCCCCTCTGCCACCTCCATAAAAATATCTTATGGCATTAGTTTCTTGTTCACTAGCGTCTTCATAATCAGATATTTCCTGTTCAATGTCACTGTTCATTTCCCTAGTTTCCAATAAATTATCTTCGTCAGACGATGGCACATCCATCATAAAACGCGTTGTCGACATCCTCCTCCGCTATTATATCTCGCATCGTCTTTTTCAAGTCGCGCCTGTTCTTTCTCATAAAATCTGCCATGACTATAATAATGTTTTAGTATAACAGTGTTACTAAAAATGCTGAAAATATTTCCTTCTCCTCACATTGGTCGTATATCAAAGGTAAAAATAAAAACAACTCGGGTACCCACTTCGGTCTCACTGCATGCACGAACTCAAAACTGCATACGGATCTTCAATGGCAATATATAGGAAGGTAGTGAAATGGGCGGTAAACTAACGCTAGCACATTAAGTGATATACTGCATCATGTGTTTGCTCGGTCTCACAGACCGTAAACGGGTACTGAAGGGTTAAAGGTTGGCGAAGCCATGTTGCCAGATTGTGGTAGGCTATTCCAAAGGTCACTTTATAGGCTCAGTGTCATGGCCTGGAACAATATAAACTGCCTTGATGTTACACATCTTGACTCATAACTGTATGTAATACATTAATGCTGTATTTGTACCTATACCTTTCAAAATCACTGATTGTAACACCAGAAAATTATACCTAAACATTATCACTGACATTGATACACAATGGCTGACAGTGGCTAATATCACAATGTGATCATAACCGTGATCAATACTTCCCGTAATACACGCAACGGAAATATTTCCAACCTCACTTTGTAACAAATGTCAAATGACAGCTTCATATTTTCTGGTGTTATAATACACATGACTTCAAAATTGCAAAGGCACTCTTGACGAACTTTCTTTTTGCTCATACCTACGACAGTTTAATATAAAAATCTGGTGTGATACACTCACACAACTTCCTTTTACAGTGATCTTATAATTAGCCAAAAATTAGATTTTGAATTTTTAAGCATTTTCAAAAAATTTCAAAAATTACAAATTCCACAAAAATGGTACAAAATAAGAGCGTTAGTTGGAGATAAAAATTTTCTCTATAATTTTAAGCTGAATTCAAAAATGTAATCATATACCGAGCGTTCTATTTAAAATAGGAGTTAATGAAAAAATAGGAAAAAAACACAAAAGAAACCCATTTTACAAGTATTCAACTGGAAAATCACAAGAGTAAACACGTACTTTCAGTTATGCGATTTTCTTCAAAAGCTTGCTGTCGCATCTACATAGTACACAAAACTTATATATGAAGTTTCAACGCCATATCTCTTTTCGTTTTTCATATATTCTGTTCACAGCAGACACACACACAGACACACAGCCCAATAAAAAAAACATGTTTTTTGGGTTCAGGGGACTCGAAAACGTAAAGATCTGTAGAAAACTCAACAAACTTCCTTTATCGTAAAAGGAAGTAAAAAATGCATGTAAAACATATGCACTGCTTTTTCAATAGTATATTGTTTAACGAGTGATGAAAGTAGCATTTTCTGCAAACGAGAAAACAGCTTATCAAACGAGGCGTAGCCGTGTTTGATAATGTTCTCAAGTTGCAGAAAATGCTTTTCGACTATACTTTTTCTATAACCACAGTTCACTATATAGATGTATAAAAAGTTTGAGAAAGCTCAATTATCTTTAAAGTGATCTTGACTAAATCGGAGATTTAGGGATATACATAAAGTGGATGGCTTAAAACTATTCGCCAAATTTCCAAAATAGGAAAGTAACACATTTTCTGAGTAAGAATTTACTTGATTTGAGGCTCTCCAATCCATGAATTTTGAATAAATTTGTTTATTACGGTTCTTGGATTTCGTCAGTAATAATCCGTCGAGGTCTTCTCAGCTACACTGTGAATTTCTGGAGGAGTATTGGCCAAATTAAACTCATTTTCAGAACTAAAACTCATTATAATAAACTTCAGTACACTTTTGCGAATTTACGTTTATTATTGTTTGTATCGCGCAATTGACAACTCTGACTAATATGGCCATTTAAAAGCACCTGTCGGTAGATGAGGAGCTGATAATGTATGTATGTATGAAAGCATCGCATAGCACCTAAAACACTACCGTCCGAGAGCAAGGCTACTTGATGAGACGTCCTGTCAATTTCGTGATAATTTTTATAACTGTATTTTGCATTTATTACGTTATACAAAGTAAATTTACATGTTTTTGTGCTGAATCATGTTTTTCCATTATGCTTTGTAAAATTAAATTACAATTGGATATGGAAAAATGCATTTAATATCTGAAATTGCAACCACTTACTTTCGTCACTAGAAACGAAAGTTAACGTTAAGGGATATTCTATCACTGGTCCCGGAACTGGCGTTTTCGGTTGCGGTAAAACGTGACAAAAGCTGTCCATTTTTAAATGGTTATAGAAAAAAGTTATTTTCTGAAGTATTGAGAAAATTAAATGAATTATAACTAAGCATTTATGATTATTTGAATACCTTTGAATAAAGATGTTTAAAAATATGACACCACATTATTTTCTAGTTTCAATTATAAACATCAGCTTGATATTTTGTTAAATTTAGCAGTTATGATTTTCACATCAAAGGAACACATTTGTTAAGAAAGCACGATATATGCCAATATACTTAGGCCCGTAATCGAATTTATTTAATTGTTAGGCTTCTTTTGGTAGTATTCTCTTATACCACATAATTCTGTTACACTTATTTAAAATTTTCGCAGTAATTCTTTAATCTTTTAATAATTTTTAAGATATTCACCCTTTGAAAATGGTTTTATAATGCCCCATTTGCAAAACAAATACCTATAACAATACCCAAGTAAAATTTTTGTTTATTTTAGGTCACGTTTAACAAAACCTATCCTAGTTTCGACGAAGAAAGGCAACGGCGAGAAATTTTCATAGAAAACCGTAACAAAGTGTCCAGATTTAACCAGGAATATGGAAATGGAAGACACTCTTTCGTGCAAAAACTGAATCAATATGCAGACTTACTTAATCATGAGTTCAACCAGCAAGTTAATGGACTTAATCGAACTAGGAGAGATGGAACACAACCTGAACCAGAACGTAGACCTTCTGCTTTTATTTCTAGTGCTAACGTTCAACTTCCCTCCCATGTCGACTGGAGAGAAGCCGGAGCCGTAACTCCTGTAAGGAGTCAAGAAACCTGTGGTGCATGTTATGCTTTTGCTGCGGTAAGCTGATATCAAATGCTATAAATTTAAATTTTAGCAGAATACTTTATAAACGAGTAAATAAATAAAAACACATAATCTACTATTTAGCCGCATATAAATGCAGTGACAAAAGGTGGAATAATCTCGAAAATAGACGTAACTGTCCCATTTTGTTTTACCTACACAAATTTCTATTTTGCTACACTATGATTTTTTTTTAATTTACATTCTTCATCACCGTACAAAATTCTCTCTGCTACACAAAACACTACTAAAAATAAAATTCTGGATCGTACTACTACTATTCACAGCTGAATCGTTCTACTACAATTCACATGAACTCTTAAGGCACAGCAAACATGCAAATAACAAGTCATCATAAGTTTGAACTGGATGAGTCTAGGTAGTGGGATGTGCCCAGCGGGTAGTAGCCGCCCACTGAAGTTTCAAGCCATACTTCACTGTATATCAAATAATTGCAATTGTCTTTTTATAGAATCATAAATATTGACCCTTTATTTACACAGAATTGAAGAGAAACTAAAAGAAATGGTACAGATTTCACTGGAAAAAAAAAATTTTGAGGCAGTTTTTTCAAAGTATTAGCAAAACTAAATTGTATTTTTGCGTATTATTTTCATTAGAGCCACCCATCAAACATGTTATACTATTTAAGCTATAATGTTTTTTGAAGCCATAACAAGTCATAAAACAGGAAAACAAAAAAAGAGTTTAAAAGGATTGGAAAATAATTACAGCTAATGGAATCCTTTATATATTAAACCGATACATTTTGCAGACAGCTCAATCAAAAAATTATAACATATTTCCATTTTTTATGAATGAAATATTTATAAATTTACAGGCTGGTGCAATTGAAGGTCAAACCTATCGCAAAACAGGGCGTCTCGTAGAACTTAGTCCGCAGAATTTAATCGACTGCACACAACCCTACACTAATAATGGTTGTATTGGGGGACTCATGGAATTTGCTTTTGAGTATATTAAAGATAACAGAGGTGTTGATACAGAAACTTCATATCCTTTTGAAGCAAAAGACGGGCCAGGATGTAGATACAGAGAAGATGGATATGGTGCTCATGTTACAGGTAAGTTGTAAATACAATCACAATTTGATTTTGTAATAAACAATTCTAAAATACACCCTTATAAATTTAAATTCCAATTATTAAAATATTTATCTCAAAGTGGCTATTGTTCAAAGTAGTAGACAGCGTACATAAATCAAACAAGTAGAGACACTCACTGTCGGTTCCTTTGATGTCAAAATTCCGATTTGGATGACCTTGAACGGCTCCTGGGGGGGTACTTTCCGATGCTACTAACAGATGGCGCCACTACTTTATCGCATATGATTGGTAGCAGGGCTAGTAACTGGGCTCTGATTGGTAGAATTTTGTGCTGCCATCTGATAGTCAAGCTTAGAAATACCCCCCCCCCCCCAGTTACTGTCCCTGGCACTCTATACCTTTTCAACTTCAAATTGGGAATAATCAATTTCAAAATGGGAATAAACAACTGCAAAATGAAATAAACCATTTCAATTTGAGAATAAACAACTTCAAATTGGAACTACAGTGAAATCTCCCATAAGTGGACACGCACGGTGCCAAAGTTTTTGTCCGGTTATTAGAGGCGTCCGCTTAAGGGAAAAATAAATTTTTATGTTTAAAAAAGTCGTATTATGCCAAGGTATACGCGCTAACAATTAATAAGAATAATAAAATAATTGAAACCAAGTTATGTAATAGTTGTTACAAAATCTAAAATACTCGTTACTTTCCGCATGTATTTCTAAATATTTTGACAGTTTGAATACTTTAAAGTCGTTACTTTCTTTAGCAAAGCATTTAAAATTATTCACTGTTAATGCTTCCGTGTAGGTCTTGATTACATTCTCACAAATTTCTAATATCGCCATCGTTTTCTAATTCTGCCAACTACATATCAACGGCAGCTGATTCACCTGAAATTTTGGATACATCATCTTCCAGGATTATTTCTTTGTCAGTGTTTATAAATTCGTCAGGGTCGACGTCTTCGATTTCTGGGATATTCCTATAGTTCAGCCATTACTGATAAGGGTAAATCGTCCTCTGGTTCAAATTGATTACAGCGGCGTAACTTGATACCCGCAGGCTCCGCGGCCGCGGGACGGCCCTGGGCCTAGTTTTCTTGTTCTGTCTTTCCATAAAAGCAAGCAGGAAAATTTTTTCCTACTTTTATTTTTATCATAATGGGCTCTCCAGGCAAAAGGCAAAGTAGTTTTGAATTGCAGGCCTCTAAAATTGGGCGACATGGACTGTTTTGTAATATCGTGCATAGGGTAATGAAAGTGTCGAATTTCCTGCGGTCATAATGCTGATTTGAGTTGACTTAATACCGCCCGTATTGCAAAAGAATTCGATAAAATAATAACATGATCATTAAATGTTGGATTTATGGATTGTTTTGACGCCATTAGCTGGGCCTGCATTTTGAAGTGTCCGTACAAGAGAGATTCACAGTCTAAAAATTGTCGAAAAATGGTGTCCGTGTCCGTTTAAGAGAGTGTCCGTTTATTAGAGAAAACTTTATTAGTAAAGTTAATGCAAGCAAGTTGGTTCCCAACAAAATGTCCGTGTAAAAGAGGTGTCCGCTTATTAGAGGTGTCCGGTAAGGGAGATTTCACTGTAATCAACTTCAAATTGGGAATAAACAATTTCAAATTGGGACTTATCAATTTCAAATTGAGAAAAGCTTTTTGTTAACGGTATAGTCTTTGGAAAATGACAATTACATGGTTGTGACAGGACAGAATTAATTATTGTTAGTTGTTGCTGGTGTTCATTAATCTTATAATATAAAAAATACCGTACATCAAGAAAGTGGGTGCTGACAATGTAAAGAAGCAGATTCGCATGTTATGCAATAATAATGGAGACTGGGAAGCTCTTGCAGATACATTGAATGTCAAAAAATCGACCGCCTATCGAATCGATGGGTGAAACACCAACTATAGAGGGAGAAGAGAAAAAACGTGGAAGAAAGAGAAGTAGCAAATTACTGTATGAACATATAGTCCGGTCAAAATAGACATTCAAGGTTACAATAATTCACAAGAAGCTGAATATTGGTACAAATGTTGAGAACACCATCATAAACAAATTGTGAAAAATCCCCATCCATACCACGTGTGCAAAAAAATTTATTCAAGGTCAAAGTTCGCGAAAATGGGTTTTTTGCAGTTTTCAGCCAAACGGTCAGTTTTATCATAAAAATATGTGAGACAAAACTTGTAGATCATGCAATTATCTATAAAAATTGTTTTTGCACTTTTTTTCCTAAGAATTGCCATTTCTGAGATATAGCGATTCAAAAAGTTGAAAAAGTCGTGTTCTCCATAATATGCACACGTTTCCAGCCACCTGTGAGGTAGTGTAATTGGTGCATTTTTTTTAACCTGGCTTCCCCAGTAGGCATATTCCACGATCTAATTATCTAATGGAACTTCAAGTCTTGTCTTCTCTTTCTTCTCATTCTCCTTCTTCTTCTTCTCATTCTTCTTCTTCTTCTTCTTTTTCTTCTGCTTCTGTTGGAGATTCAACATTG
The DNA here is from genome assembly GCA_940337035.1 of Agriotes lineatus. Lineage (NCBI taxonomy): Eukaryota > Metazoa > Arthropoda > Insecta > Coleoptera > Elateridae > Agriotes > Agriotes lineatus. Next base: position 6,959 of record CALNHX010013275.1, read on the forward strand.
GAGCAGGATTGGCCTTGACAACTGGTGCATGCTGCTGAACAAAACAATCCGCTTTTTGCAGCCGCATTTAGAAGTACACCCCTTTTGCAGATGCAAAAAATAGCATTGAGGAGCTTTTCTGGTGCAGGTGGAAGTAAAGTCTGGGTTGGTTCCAACGTATCGTTAGTTAACTTCCAACCCCAGTCTTCTGGGTTCAGTTGATTACCAACGCACACATGAACTTGATAATATACTCGATAAAGATGTTGATCAGCAGAAGGAGAAGTTGGGGAAGACAAGCTAATTGTACTCGTTTCTTGTTACGAGTCTGGTTTTACAAAAGATTTATATCGAAACTTATCTAAGCAGGTTTTTTTTGAGCTCCATATATAGAAAGAAGAAAGCGAATTCCGTGGGTGATTAAAGCTTCTGGAGTAGAGTTAATTTCTTCGACAATTTAACTGGTGTCATTGTAAACCAATGGCATTCTTCAATTTAAAAATAAACTACCAATTGAACGATTATTTTAGTGACAATAATTCGAGGAGCTTTATTTCAGCGACAATAATTCGAGGAGCTTTATTTCAGCGACAATTTTTTCTGTAACAATTATTGTAGTGACAATATTTCGAGGAGCTTTATTTCAGCGACAATTTTTTTCTGTAACTATTTTTTAATGAAAAGTTAAATTGTCAAGACGAATAGGACCCTAGGTCGAAATATTGCAGACAATTTTTGCTCTTCAGATTGTCTCGTTTCTGTTGCTTTAGCTCGTAGCCGCAGAAACTCGTATCTAAATCGCAAAAATTATTGTCGGCAATATTTTGACCTCTCGTCCTATTATTACTGAAAATTTTAGCACAATCAACTAAGTTTTGTTTTTCAAATAATTTAAAAACTTTTGTTTTACCCCTCCTGAAAATTGCTGATGTCGTATCGCAGCCAGTAATTGCATGCAAAAATAGGATGTAATTTTGGCATTTTGGAGAGGCGGATAAACTTTTGGAGGAAAATATTTCCGATCGCTATTGAGCCTTCCCAGGTTTTAAAAAATAAATAATTTTCTCGGTTGGAGTTCGAGCAGTGAGTAATACCAATAAACCAACATCTTCACCAACAACAATATTTGTATTTGTTGGGTTGAATTGTTCTATTGCTGTTTCAACTATGAGGACATCAGCGTCATTATTAGCTTGTTTGAGTAAAATATTTTTAGCGTGAAATTTTTCTTTCAACATTAAAATGAAACGAGACTTGTTGTTCCTCTTCATGTTGTCTTTTAACTGCAGCAATAGTACTCTTCCGAGTGTACTTTTTACGACACTGCACGTGAATTGTCACAGATTTTTGGTCTTTCAAGTATTCAGAAAATCTATCATCTCTTTCAACATTTGCATCAATGAACGTTTTCATGCCACGATCAACAGTAACAATTTCACTTTCAGTCAAATGTTTATTACAAATGAAGCAAAATTGCGAAATTTTTTTGACAGATCAATATTTTAACTTATACTACGGGTCCCGTAATGTATATAGGCGGCGTACTCGTGCATATTATGGAGAACACGATTTTTCAACTTTTAGAATCGCTATATCTCCGAAATGGCAATTCTTATGAAAAAAAGTGGAAGAACAATTTTTATAGATAATTGCATAATCTACAATTTTTGTGTGACATATTTTTATGATAAAATTGATCGTTTGGCTGAAAAATGCAAACAACCCTTTTTTTTGAACTTTGACATTGAATAATTTTTTATGCACACGTGGGATCGATGGGGACTTTTCACAATTTGTTTATGATGGTGTTCTCAACATTTGTACCAATATTCAGCTTCTTGCGAATTATTGTAAGCCTACCACTAGTTTTCGAGCTAACTTGACCGGACTAATAACTTATTTATGCAAGAGCGCATTCAAAAAAATCATAAAATTACTTTGAAAGAAATCAAGCTAAAAATACAAAACATATCATATTGAGGTATGGGCGATGCTCATATAGTAATTTGCTTCTTCTCTCTCCTCCACGTTTCTTCTCTTCTCCCCCTTGTTGATGTTTCGCCCATCGATAAGCGGTCGATTTCTTGACATTCAATGTATCTGCAAGAGCTTCTCAGTCTTCATTATTATTGTATAAGGCGCGAATCTGCTTCTTTACATTGTCAGCATCAACTTCCTTCATGGACGGCTTTTTTAATATTATTAGATTAATGAGCACCAGCAACAACTAACCATAATTAATTCTGTCCCATCACAACCATGTAATTTTCATTTTCTAAAGACTATACCGTTGACAAAAAGCTTTTTTCAATTTGAAATTGATTAGTCCCAATTTGAAATTGTTTATTCCAATTTGAAGTTGATTAGTCCCAATTTGAAGTTGCTTATTCTCAAATTGAAATTGTTTATTTTATTTTGAAATTGTTTATTCCCATTTTGAAATTGAGTGTTTCCAGTTTGAAGTTGTTTAGTCCCAATTTGAAGTTGAAAAGGTATAGGCAGGTTTCCACATTTAGCATGAGTGTCTCTACTTGTTTGAAGTATGTACGCTGTAGTAGATGCTATTATCAAATGAAACACCTTATATTTGTGAATAAAATCTATCAGAGTCCAACTTATACAAAATAAATCTATGCTAAACCTTTAAACCCATAAGCCAGCAATTTTTGATAAAAACAAACTTTGCAATTTTCGTATCTGTTTCACAATATGTCCGATTATGTAAATACGCAAGTGAATTTCAGGTTACGTGATCCTCGATGAAGGTGATGAAGGCGCTTTAGAAACAGCTGTAGCTACGCTAGGACCTATAGCTGTTGGTGTCGATGCAAAGTCGGATTCCTTCCAATTCTACTCGAATGGTGTTTATTTTGAACCAGTATGCAGTTCTTCGATTGACAATATCAACCATGCAGTACTTATAGTAGGCTATGGCACAGAACCTAACGGACAACAATATTGGCTCATCAAGAATTCGTATGGTCCAGAATGGGGTATTGGTGGCTACATGAAACTTGCTAAATTTGCAAACAATCACTGTTCAGTTGCATCGTATGCAACTTATCCTTTAGTTTAATAGCACATGTTGATGTCGGTTTTGACACCAAGCGAACTACAAAAATTCAATATGATTGCACATTAATGTAGTTCATTGAAATATTTTTTTTAAACAAAAACTATTTAGAAACAATTTCAAAAAAATGGATATAATAGAAAATCCTACATACACTAAATGTAACTACTAACTTCCTAGTCTTAAATGAGCTATCACCACTATCACTACAAGTTAATGTAAACTGATTAACACCAATGCATATCACCACTTATATTACGTACACTTAAATTGTTTTACGTACGTTATTGACACAAATATTATAACATAGGCAGTTACTATGTCTACATATTTTAATAATATTAGATATTTTTAATCGAACAATTCTACTTAGAACTTTATTCTAAGATAGAATATTAAGGAAAATATTAAAAGATATAATTTATTGTTCAACATGTGTTATTGAAGTTTTAATATCACATTTAAAACCAGATCCAAAAGATCTGAACAGTAAAAGGATCCATTAGTAACTCGAAATGGGGTTGTGTATCTCAGGAGAAATATTAACAGGTTGAATTTGGGGCAAATGCTCCATTTTAGAGGTAATCAATCACCACAGGAATCTATACGATGATGCCAAGTAATACTATAAACCAACTACATGGCCTTGGGGTTCCAATCCAGAACGTCCAAGTGGAAGGACTCGCGCTTTACTTATCGGGTATCTGCTCATACATGTAAATAGTTTCTTTATTTCAATTTACTGCAGCAGTGGACATATATGCCCATACATATACTGAACTTGTTGCCATTAGGAACATTAACTCTGTCAAATATAAACTGTTAAAGATACTGAGAATAAATGTTACTTTTTTTAATAAAATTACATACAATATAATATAGTGCTCTCTTTCCTTCAACAAATTTAAAGATGTCAAGTTTTACACACTTAGGCAGCTGTCTACCTCTGCTGCTAAACTGGTTGTCTATCCACAAGACGTTCATTTCAAAGTAAGCTGAAGTATTATTTATATTTTAAGAAACCTAATCAACAAAAATTAATAATTTGTAAAGTTTTAATATAAATTATACATCTAATAAATGACGTGCAATAGACATTTATTAAATTATGGAAATGTGATTTTAACGCTTTTTATGTCCACTTTTTTAAATACTGATATATATTGATATTTAGTTACATTTTTCAGATTTAATACCGATATGAATCGATCTATCAATATATATCAAGCTATCGATACGTAACAATCTTATCGATATGTATTGATATATACAGTGTGTTTCACTTTTCATGGGGACGGTCATGTATCACAGAAAGTACCCAACCAATTTTGTTCAAATTTGCAAGGAATGTATATGCCCTTAGTGCCACCGCTTTCTTAAGATAATACAGCTACTTGGAAGTTCACACTGAGGAAAACCTTTTGAAAGTTAATTTATATAATAAAACAAAAAATCTGAAAACGAAGCATCCGAAAGAACAACAGGGCATGTTATAACCCACATACTTGCTGTAAACTGAAGTCTTTATACTCTTTGATCAACAGAATTCCTTCCCCCGTACAATAAATTATGTTTTTACATACTCTGTAACGTTTCCATATTGAATTTACACATATTGCGCGTTATAATAAACTTCCTGTATATCCAACTCTAAATAGAAAAAGCCGCTCATATTACACTAGTGGAATATGAAATTTCATATTCTACAGGGTATTTTTTTAAATTAGTGGGATACATTGTCAATAAATCACATTAACGTCGAGGTGAGCAAGTTAGGTTTTGCATCAGTTTTAACACAAACTGACGCAAAACCTAACCTGCTAACCTCGAATTTCACATACTCTTACAGTGTCACCAACTATAATCTGTTTAGGAAACTCCCATGACATTTACAGTGTCAAATAGAAAATTTTGAGTGTACTTGATAAGTACTAAGTACCTAGGGGTCTTGCCATATCTCAGCGACCACAAATGCGCAGTGGAGCAAGAGAGAAAACTGTAGAGCGAGACGCCCAAATGGTGTTTTCAGTACAACCTAAAAACATCAAGTTAGCTTGCAGGCGCGAAATTTAAAATAGATTGTGTCAGTATTTTATGTTTATTTGATAAAACTGCTTTTTATAATAAACGGAAATATAAGTAGATAAAGAACACAAAAATTAACTTATAAGCACGAAAATAGCAAACGATACCAAACGCAGCAAAATCGCAATAATATTTTCAGGTTGGTCTGTAGCCTTGCTTAGGACGTATTTACAGAATTTCGAACACTGCGCAGGGTCGCTGAGATATGGCAAGCATTCTACTATTTCAGCTGAGTGTACTTAATGGTCAGTAACGTCAAAATTGTAGGTAAGGTTATGACTGATTATTTGTTATTTTGATAAATTTAAATATGAATCGTAGCTTTAGTGAAACAAAGTAAAAACATAATTTATTAATAAGTTTAGTAAGTAATCTTCTATTATATATGCAACCAAATTAATCAAAATGAACAGCAATACTTCAAATGTCAAAGTGAAAGTAAAAAACAAAAACTTGATATTTAAATGAAAACGGCGCCAACATAAAATGCTAACCTTACTAACACCCTACTAGCGATTTTCATATCAACCAACTGATAAGTGACTTTTATGTCACTGGAGTAGTCTGAATGGATTATATATACATAGTTGTAGATAAAATATTGTATCTGACGCATATAATGGCTGTATTAAACTTGGATGATTAAAACACTCGACTTCGGCTCGTGTGTAAACTTCATTCTCGTGTAATATAGTCTACATTATATGCTTGTTAAATAATAGTATATTGTAAACCTAGGCGGTAAAGTGATTATTTTCCAGGCTGAAAGAAGAAATGGACAGGCGAGCTTTAGCGAGCCTGGACACTTCTTGAAGCCTGGAAAATCACTTTACCGCCCATGGTTTACACATTATTTTTCATCCGTTAACACCATCCTGCAATAGTTTTTTCAACATAGCTCTCATCCAGGTTATTATTTTGAAATTGACAGAGCTGTCAACAATAATAAAACAATTTGCAAATCTCGGCATATCGAATAGCGTTTGTAACTGCAGCGCCATCTACCCGTAGTTAGACATAAGCTTCTACAGAAATCTATCTGATGTTTATTGTATATTAAAAATATAACGAATACATAGCTAAAATTAAGTTTTATTGAGCAAATATTTTTGTAAAAGGGGAATAGCTATTATTTAAAGCAAACAAGTTACTTATAAACGTGATTTTCTTTTAAATTTGGTTTGACCGATTATTGCAGCGTCCCCTACTGGAAAACGTCGAAATTTTTTTTCTTGCCTAGCCATTGGGGTTTGTTTTGCAGGGCTAGCCTTAGAAACGCACACTTTCTCGTCTCTATGGAGATGGTAAAATTCGATTTTCTAATCATGTAGGATGAAAAATAATATTTTTCACGTCTGGAAAAAACACGGTTTCTACGATACCAAAATCGTGACAGAAATAATGAATTATTCCCTAGAGAAGCAAAATTTACCTAGGGAGTTTTCATTATGACTGAAACAACAATTATGTCAAATTTGAGGTTAGCAGGTTAGGTTTTGCGTCAGTCTATGTCAAAACTGATGCAAAACCTAACCTGATAATCGAATTTGACATAGACTTACACTGCCACCAACTTTAAAATTTAAGAATGTCAATAAATTATGATTTTAAAAAACCAGGTTTGTAGTTTTAAATCTTCCTGCAACGTGACCCTCGGGCTTGGCCCTCAAGTCAAAAATTGCACCTCAGCAAACTAACGCATTTCTCTCCCTCATTGCATAATCTACTATTTTCAACACTGATACTGTTATTTAATGATAAATCCAGTTTTAATTCGTAAAAAAATTATAATGCTACTCTTATTTTGGCGGGTAGGGTTAGATGGTATTAAGGTGCTTGGGTTTTATGTTTTGCGCAGTAAATCTGTCACTGCATTATCGGCGCTCCCCTATGACGGCGTCCGGTGCGATCGCACCACTCGCACCACCCTAGGGCCGCCCCTGCAAGAGAGTATTAGGAAAGATACCCAAACAGGCATCACCCGGATCATCGAGTATTTACCAAATCCTTTCATAGACTTAGAAACGCCGGCAACACCCTGCTCCACAAAGGAATGTATATCCTTGTGAAGTGGGAATGCAAGACGAAGATGTTATTGATGCTGTTCTTAATTATCCTAGCACAAGCACTCGGCATGTATCAAGAAATTTCACAAAATTTTGTATGGCGCGTAATAAACAGGGAAATGCATCCTTATCACTTACAAAATGTGCAAGCGTTGCAGCCAGGAGACTGGCAGGGGCGTTTAATATTTTGCCAGTGGCTTCTGCAAGAATTGGTTCGAGATCCTGATTTTATATCTCATATTTTGTGGTCTGTTGAAACTACATTCACAAAAGATGGAATAAATAATTATCACAACAAACATGTATGGTCGTTACAAAATCCACACCACATGCGAATGAAGCATTTTCAGCGACGTTTTGGTATAAATTTTTGGGGCGGTATTTTCAACAATTTGCTCGAACTGCAGATAATGCACGACCATATAAATGCAAACATGTACAGAGATTTTCTTGAAAACATTCATTTGGACTTAATAGAAGACGTTCCTCTCAACATCGTCCAGCACATGTTTTTTCAGCACGATAGTGCACCACCACATTGCGGAAGGAAAGTGGTTGAGTGGCTAAATAATAACTTTCCCAACAAATGAATTGGTCAAGGTGGTCCCGTACGTTGGCCCCCACGATTGCCAGACTAATCTATTGAATTTTTATTTATGAGGGCACATGAAGCAGCTGGTGTACCGCATTGAGATTACCACACGGCCAATGAAATGAGATATACTCCAGGCATTATGTTTCGGGTTATAGATTCACTTATCCGCCGATGTCAGGCATGTATTCGAGCGCAGGGTGGACATTTTGAAATGAAAAATAAGTTTCACCTTTAGTTTTTTATTGTAATTACCCTTATTTGTACGCATAGTTTTGTTTTTGTACTTTTTTTTTTCTTAATAATACAAATATTTTTATTTGATTTAACCATCAAATAGTTTTTCCCCGTGTAATCGCCCTGTATACAGGTTCAGCAACTTAAAAAAATTAATGTTGTCTATTTTTGCTATACTGGAGGAATAGATAAAACTAATAATTTGCATATAGCTCAGGCTTTACCCTTGACAAAAATGAGACCCAACAGATATAGAGTAAATGTTGTAAAAAAAACAAAAATGAGAAACAATAAACATGTCAAATATATACCTGCCGCATCGCGCAGATGCGAGGCATTCCTTTGTGGCAAAACAAGCATTAAAATCGTGCTGAGTTTTTTAATTTGCAAATTGATGTAATTTGCATTACCTTTTATTGTTTAAGTATTATTAGGAACGTTATGATAGTCTTACTCTAGCTTTCTTCAATTTTTAAAAATTTTTAGTCACAACTTCCACTTGCGAGGAAAGTTTTGAGTAAAGCCCTTTACAGATTTTTATTAATATAGGTTCACTGGAATGCATTCATCTCAAAATAACAGGCAGAAATAATTTCCTCTACGTAAGAGCGCCAAATGGCTAAATTCGTCCCTGTGAATGAATAAACAATAATTTCAAATACAAGTAGCGCCTAATTATTACTTCTACACTCCCAGTTTAGTTATTTCTACTAGTACATGATTTCTATGAACCTCTGATGTAATGCTAACTCATTACTGCAACAGTTCCTGCTTTATAAAGCTATAATTACTTATACTAGAAGAAAGAATAAAGTATGCACCTTTTACTTTACATTCAAGAACATACACTATTAAAATATCAGGAATGAGAACCAATATTTTCATTTGTTTGCCAATTATAACTTCTAACAAATAAAAGGAGATGTTATACTTTATTATTTTCTATAGTTTTCAATTTCCAGTTGGAACTACAAGGTTTTAAAATATCTTCAATTACACAGGCCAACTATTTTTAAACTTTTGAAAGTTGATATCGATCTGACATTTGATTTTGTATAGTTTAGAGCTCCTAAATTTAATCTGACCACCATTTTCCTCTATCGCATAAGGTTTTTTATCAACCTTAAAAAAATAAATAAATGAAAATCTCGATTGAGTTAAACATTATTTTTATTAGTACAAGAACAAAAACCGAATTAAAAAGTGTAAATTAAATAACAAAGTCTCAAACAATAGTTAAGACCTTTTATTTTTGGAAGATTTCTCCCTCTTGGACGAAAAACTTTGTTTAGTGGATTTTCTTGTGTATTCCATGGCCGGATTGTCCCTTTTTAGCGACCAGCAGTAATTTGCCATCATTGCAATGTTCCATCGACCTTGATATCTGCGTTCCATTTCTTTTATGTCTTGGTGGAACCTCTCACCTTGCTCCTCACTCACGGCACCAAGATTTTCGAGAAAATAGTCCAGATGTGAGTGTAAATAGTGTAGTTTTATACTCATATTGCATCCCAATTCCCTAAATTTCTGTAACGTGTTTTTTACAATGTCCTTGTAATTTGGATGTTTGTTGTTTTCCAAAAAACCTTTTAAAACATCAGTAAATGAAATCCATGCAACTTTTTCCGTTTCGATCATGGTATTCACAAAGTCTTGATCTTCCATTAATCGCCTTATTTGAGGACCTACAAAATTTCCTTCCTTTAATTTTGCATCTAAGAGAGCGGGAAGTTTTTCACATAGGTATTTAAAATATGCTCCATCTTTATTTAAAGCTTTAACGTATTGTTTCATCAGTTCTAATTTAATATGCAACGGTGGTATGAGAATTTTTTGTGGATCAATAAGACTTTCGTGCTGAATATTTTTGGATCCGCGAGTTAAATTAATCCTTTTTGGCCAGTCCTTTTTCACCCAATGTTGCTGTCTGTTTCTACTATCTCACTCACACAAGAAACATGCGTACTTCGTATACCCTGACTGCTGACCAAGTAGAAGTTCCACAATTTTTAAATCACCACAAATCATCAAACTATGGTCCTTGTATTTAATTTTCTTAAGCAGTAGTTTCGAATTTTCGTAGCATTCTTTCATTTGCACAGAACGAGCAACAAGTACCGAAGCAAGAACATTTCCGTTGTGTAAAAGAACAGCTTTAAGGCTTCTCTTGGATGAGTCAATAAAAAACCTCCAGTCCTCAGAATTGTAGTCTGTACCAAGTTTGTTTATTAGATTAGAAATATCAGTGCAATAAACAAGTGAACCACTTTGTTCAAAATAGCCTATATACTCAGACTCGCGCTTTCTGAAATATGAGATTTTAACGTCTTCTGCCAGTAAATTTTTATTTCGAAGTCTAGATGCCAAAATTTCGGAAAGATCATTGGGCAAACCTAACACCCGTATTCATAGTCGTTCGCCAGCGGATCGCCGGCGACTCGCCGGAATTTCGTTATAAATAGTATGTTGGCGGCACTGTACGTCTATGTCAAATTCGAGGTGATCAGGTTAGGTTTTCAGTCAGTTTTGACAGAAACTGACACAAAATCTAACCTGCTAACCTCGAATTTGACATAGACGTACAGTGCCGCCAACATACTATTCATAACGAAACTCTGGCGAGTCGCCGGCGATCCGCTGGCGAACAACTATGAATACGGGCGTGAGTCTCTAACTAAATCATTAAGTTCTGATTGAGAAAATAACTGTGGTTGCTTAGAAACGCTTGATATATCACTAACATCACTAAGGTTAGCTTCATCAACTTCAAGTTACTTCTTCTAAATTGGCTGGATTCTCAGGTATTGGCACATCTGGGCCATGTGGCACTGGCCTAATTGCAGACTTGAGGCTTCGATAAACAATGTTTTTGAAATTTTTGGTGTTATATCCACGAACATTACACATGCAGAAATAGCAGTCATCATGGTGATTTGTTGGCTCTCTCTATATCATGGGTATTCCGAAAGGTAGGGATCGCCTGGTTCCATTATTCCAATGTCTTAAACCTTCTTCACATATCTTACAAACAATATGTGGTGCCCAGGGTTTGTCTTGATCACCAATTTTTACTTTAAAATAAGCGTAGTATTGTTTTTTAAACAGGGGTGTAATTTTACGTCTAAATTTGTAGACTGCAAAAGAACCACACACATAGCAAAACGTATCTGGTTTATTTTTACAAAGTCTTGGAATTTTAAAAAGAAATTTAACTGCACAATGCTCACTAACCTCACGAAACAACGACTGCCTACAACGAACGCAAACACATGATAAAGGGGCTTTCTTTAAGACATGCCGCCGCGACCCGAAGGTTTGACTACAAATGTGAGAATCCCAGAAATTATATTTTACTTTCGGGGATTCCCTTCTAACTTTCTGTTAATTTGTACGAAATTAAAGCCAGTGGCGTAGCAATTTCTAGAATTTTATGTAATGTCCCTATGCAAGTATTTTTAAAACAATAAATATGACACCTCAAAAATTTATTAAAAAATTGTGTGTGATGGAAACAAAAAAACATTGATTTTCTATTAGTTTAGCTCCTAAAACTCCAAAAATGTGAAAAATACCAAATCACAAAATCTTTGTTGGCCTGTGTTATTAACCAATAAACAATTAAATTGTTAAT
>CALNHX010013276.1:0-18600 GCA_940337035.1 Agriotes lineatus
TGCTCTATATGATCAATAAAGAGCGGATTCTTAGGCAAATGCCTTTTGTAGATTTAGCTTTAATCTTAGGGAAATTAATAAATAAGCGCGAATCAAACATTTTCACGTCTGTTGACATATATTTTATTTTGCCTATTTCATTAGTTTACTGCCTATTTTTAGCTTTACCGCCTAAAATTTGCCTAATTCAAGGAAAAATAGAAAATAAGCTAGTCTTGTCTACATTACTTCGAATTTTAGCTGACAGTATCACAAATTTACAGAGTGCAGGCTTAACTTTAATTGATTTCTTCCAGATTTTGGAGGAAGTCGTAGACTCTTTAAAACATGCGAATGTAGCAGACAAACTAAAGTCTGTATTAAATAAAAATCCTGATCTACACTGTAATTTTTAAAAGTTGAAAAAAGGTAGAAATCAAACTGGAGGGTATTTTTACTTGCCTCTGGAGGTAGATCACTTAATCAGAGGTATAACTTGACACCTCGAGGTATTTATTCGAGTCGTTCTACCTTGTTTGGTATTCATGGCATTTTATTCTACCTAAAAACTCCTGAAAGGGCGTAATAGTTTTACCTTAAAGGAATTGTATTTTGTGATTTAAGGTAACTTAGGTGTTTTCCACCTAACCCCTTCCTACAAGGTACAAATTTTAATGGTTCGAGTTACAATAAACAACCTTTATAAATAAGCTTTCGCCTTAAAACTAATTTTCCTTTAACTCGAACTAAATAATTTCCCTAATGGCGGATATATTTATATATAACTATTTATTACATGCTATTTTACTCTTTAAGGTTAATTGAGAGATAAATGTATAAACCATGCACACTGCAACATGATTAGAAGCTTTAAAGGAGAATGTCTTGTCGAATTTTTAATTGTGTTTATAGTTTATACAACTCACATGTAGATAATGTTATTATTACAAATTTAATACCTCTAGAAGAGACTATATCGATTTGAAAATCTTTAAAGGTATTTTATTTACATATACCATTTAAAGTATATATTTTTTACCTTGATTACTTCGGGTTCTAGGTAAACGTTTATACCTTCAAGAGCAAAATTGTATACTCCTTCATTCAGGTAAGTTAATACCAGTAAGGTAATAAAATATTCCGTTTGAGGTGGTGATTTCTACGTCAGATGATATAATTTTTAAAGGTTGAAAAAGATATAAAACAACCTTTGTAAATAAGCTTCTACCTTAAAACTAATTTTACTTTAATTAGAACTCAATAATTTCCAGAAGAAGGATGTTCGCAAAATCGATTTCGTAATTACTAAAAATTCATTAAAATTCAAGTGCATTTGCCTGCCGATTTTCTAATCCTAACCGGTTTGGGAACACTGTTAAGCACATTTCTTGAAACTTGAATATTCCAAGATGACGTCAATAAGCATTCAGGTAATAAAAGGTACCTCAAACCGAGGGTAGATCGGTTTAAATATTCTTTCTTAGCCCCACAAGTGCACAAGTTTCGTTGCAATTGCAGCAAAAACATCTCCAAAATTTTTCGTTTTGTGTTTTGTGAGCAGTGTACACTTTGTTCAAGGTAAGTTTTTTAAATAGTAATATTCCGGTTATGTATACATGTATAGGTATAACAAATTAACCGTTTACAGCAATCATTTTATAATACGATTGTAAAGAATGTTCGAATGTCATATTTTCCCATAGAAATTTCTACATTTACAATTATTATTACAACACATGAAATTTTCTCATTCCCACTTGAAGAACTGTAATATAGTTTGTCAGACTAATCGTTATTTAAAAACGTATCAACGTGTGTCTTCATTAATTGTGCATTGTAAAAAAGACCACAAATCTATTATTAAATGTTACAGAAAACGGATTCGTAATACAAATACAAAGACTAAGCAAAAGGATTCCGGTGAATTAAACCAATCTGTTGTAGATCAACATGTTAAAAATTTTGAAACTTCTTATCATACTTCGTATAACACGCTTGATGTTGACGATGACAATTATAATTTTGCAAAAGGGCATTTAAATCAATTACTAATTTTTAGATTTCAAACAGAACGAATTTCTTCTTCCAAAAGTTACTTCAAACAAAATGTTTTGTAGAGCTAAAGATTTATTTAAGATGCTGATTTCACATATTAAAAATACCATTTCACAAAAACGTAACCATTCAAATTAATAGGTATATTTTTTATAAATGACCGAAAGTCGAAAATTCTAGAATTGCTGCGAGAAAGCAAATACGAAACAAAAATAAGAAACGTAGATAAGGGGGTCGCACTTAAATGTTTTTGGTAAGAAAACATACCTATATTACTAACGATAGACATGGTATTTTATAATTAATATTTTATTTATTTTTCAGACAATAAAAGCGACGCCTATTTAACTCTTCTGCTGTTACTGTTTAAAGAAGATCCTTTAGTGCTTATTAAAAACGTAAGTTCTAAATTAACTTTTCTCGAAAAAATATTGTTGTAATGTACATTTTTTCCAGCCTGGTATTGTGCCAACGGCAACTGAAGACACTGATTGGTTTGCTCCTACCAACTCGTACTATGTGTGATGGACTACGGTAAAAATTGCAGAGGTCCCTTTTTTCACAGAGGCGGCGGAAGCAATAATAGCTGTAATACTTTTATGTAATGTTCAGTACCCTAAGCAAATAAAAAAACCACTAAGTTTTCTGTGCTCTAACATTTGCCAGTGGGAGCAGCCTCTCCAAAAGTTCAAAGCCCAAATTACCCTAGTTTGTAATAAAATCATGTAAATAATATTATAAAATAACTAATCTTAGATATGTTTAGTAAATTACCCTATCGTGTATTTTAGTCGAATTATCTACAAATTTAATGTATACAACATTAATGTAAAATAATTAAATATGACGAGATTAATAAAAACGTTTTAGTTACTTTTAGCTGTCTTTGTAACTCTAGTTCCAGACTAAAGTAATCCTTCATCTGTAATAGGGAATAGGTCAAGTATATTTCAATTAATTTGGACATTACTATTTCTAAATAAACGTGCCAACAACAATTGTTTGTGTTTTTAATAATAGTATATTATGTTATTAGGGGCAAAAGTTATATTTTATGTGGCGAGGCTGGACGGGTTATCTGCCGAGCTTGCGAGGCAGATAAGTACAGCCGAGCCACATAAAGATACTTTTGCTCCGAATAACATATAGTATTTTTTCTTCAAACGTTTTTATAACAAATTATCTACTACTTTGTGAACAAAATTCGAAGAAAACTACTTGATCTCGTCAGCGGCAGATAATATTATCTGCCGCTGACGAGCGGCAGATAAAGTTGTCAGCGGCAGATAATAACTTTATCTGCCGCTGACGAGCGGCAGATAAAGTCGTCAGCGGCAGATAATATTATCTGCCGCTGACGAGCGGCAGATAAAGTTATTATCTGCCGCTTGGCAATAAAGTGACAGTTTAGCATCATCAATCCAGCAGTATAATGCCATATTTTACTGCCGTTTGAAGAAAAAATTATATTTTTGTCCCTAGAACCCGTATCAGGATAACATTACTTCTGTCCGGCACTGTAGAATTCTCTACCGCAAGATAAGGAATTTAAAATCTTTCAAGGTATTCAAATACCATTTATGTATTCTGTTCTACCTTAATATTGGTAATTACTTCCTTTGCTAGGTAAATGTGTATGCCTTAAAGAGTAAAATTATATACCCATTCACTAGCTAAGTTAATACCCTAAAGTAATAAAATATACCGTTTGAGGTATATTTTACTACCTTAATGTTAGTGATTATTTCCGGTGCTAGGTAAATGTTTATACCTTCAAGAGTAAAATTATATACCATTCATTTGCTAAGTTAATACCCTTAACGTAATCAAATATACCGTTTGAGGTATTGTTTTCTACCTTGGACGTTGAGCACTACTTTCACTTCAGGGTAGATATGTATACTTCTAGAGGTAGAATTTTATAACCCTTCATAAGGTATTCAAGTATACCTCTTAAAGTATTCTTTTCTACCATGAATTTAGTCACTAGTTTGGTTGCAGGGTATACCGTTAAACCTTTTGAGGTCGAACGTTATACCTCTTCATAAGGTAGATTATATCGTTTGGGGTAGAATAGTTTCATTATACCTTAGATTAACGTATTTCTAAAATACCTTAGGGTTGGATATAGGTAATACCTTTAAAGGTAGTATAGTCAACTTGTATGATTTACAGTGTAGGGATGTCGACGGGTACCCGGGTACCCAGGTCGACCCGGGTAATAGTCGACCCGGGTATATTTTTAAGACCCGGGTACCCGACTAATAAATTATATAACTTCCAGAAAGTCAGTCTTTATCGGAGAAAATTATTAGAACTTAAATACAATAAGAATAAGCTGTGGAAAAACATAACCATGCAGAAATAACAAGAATCCCCTCAATAGTACCATTAAATCGCGTCAGTATGGGTGAAGTAAAATAAACTTCCTCTGTGTGATGTTGATGCTGCTACCAATTTCAGACAAAAAGTCACGTACTTGAATTTGATAGCACTTGGAAGTGTGAAAATATTTACGAATAACAGACGACTTGCCGTTTGAATGGGTGAGTAGTACTATTTTAATTTAGTTCAGTTTAAAACTCGCGGCGTAAAAGAAAGATATTGTAGTTACTTCAGATGTTCAGATGTACACTAACTTTTGTGTTATATATTTCGGGTACCCGGGTTTACCCGGGTATTGCTTTTGGGTACCCGGGTTTCGTTTTAGACCAGGTACGACATCCCTACTATATACAGTATGTCCCCGGCTTGAGTTTACAAATGGGAATTACATTTTATTTTCAGTTTTACGTAAAAATATTATAAGAATTATAATACCTGCTTGGTTTGTAGAGAATTTTAAGTTTTTCAAAAACAAGTCGGCCTTAACAGTTAAGCAAAAATTATTTTCTTTTCAGGTAAACTACCCTATTTGTTCATGATACAGCAAAATATTACGAAGAAAACTAGTCCAGAATGAGAAATTATGGCCCTATACAAAATATCAAGAAGATACTTAGATTAAACCGTCATTTTTAATAAATACAATTTATTTTGTTCTTGTAAGTTTATTATAATAAATAAATTAATTAAAATATCTTTCATTTTTTAATTGTATTCCGATCGCTGCACTCGTTTTTCAACACCCTGTAATCTAGAAGACAAATTGAGCTTGCTCGGGAACGAAGTTTCCGGGTACGAGATGTGGGGTACGAAATGTGGGGAACGAAATGTGGGGAACGAACTTTCCGTATCCCACCTGTGGCATACCGACAGCTTAAATAAAAAACACAAAACAAATAATCCTAAAATATTTTGCATGTACCCCTGGCCTTCTTTGAAATTATAAACAATTTTGTAGCGGCAGAGACAGTCTTCCATAGTAATAACACATTATTTTGAATAAATGTGTAAGGTATCCCCTTACTTCTACGCTTGTATGTCAACCACAATTGGGCAAAAAGTACAATATTCCGCTAAAAATATAATGTTACACTTAGGCTCGCGAAAGCATCCTTACAATTAACAATTATTTTCTCGACTGAAAATCGACGAACTGTAAATTGCTTTGATAATAACATGCATTCTATAACTGTATTGCACGAACAGCTAGTCATATTTTGATAACTTCTTAAATAAAAAAATAACACTAAGTAAAATCCGTCGCAGAACCGCGAGCACTTAGGGTTAACACCGGAAAATTAGATATCAAAGCCATAAAATCACACAACGTCTGGACATCCTTAAAAGGTAAATTATGTGTATCTGCCTTTTGAAACCCAAACACTAAACACGAGAGTTTCGTATGCAAGCATGAATCAGCGCCAGCGTAGCCACGAGCGAGTAGTGACGTCAAGCCAATCAGAAACGTTTCATTGCGCGCTTGAAATATCTGAATTTTTTGGTTTATTTTGAATCCAATATATATATTAAAATTTATTAAAAAGGTGACTACAATTTTGAGGCATAAAATAAATACATTAAATTTTTTTGAGACCTTATTTCGAATATTTATAGTTATTCCCTCAATTTGAAAATTCTTCTATAGCCAGTTGTCTTATATACTGCCTACCAACAACGCTTATCGTCTTAAATTATTTCTATGACTTTAAATAGGTCTTCTTTTGTAAGAATTTAAAGCTCTTGGCGAAGAGCAGATGATATAATTGATGGAGATCTGTCTGAAACTCCAGTAGTATCGCACGCTGTCGCAAGACGTGTTAAAGGCAATATAATTTGCAATGATGACGATTTTGATGTGGATGGTTGAGTTTTCTCTTGTTTGCTACAGTGAAATGGTAATCTTTAACTTCAATTGTTAGATGAATCGAAAAGTAGCACGTCTTGTAGCAGTAAAGCTTCGAGTCATTGCCGTTAAATGGCGCTAAAAGGAGTAAATCCGATCGGCGACGATGCACTGTTACGGTTGTACACACGCTGCTTCACCCCCTTTTAGACATCTGATTGCCGATACTTTTGCTGGTACTAATTGTGTAGTGTGGAATTACAACTCTTGCACATGCATTTTCCAAAAAATACTAACTAATGCAGTTTATAATTTAAAAAATGGTTCAGCTACGTTGGTTTCTTTCAACCATTTTAAATTTTTTGAACTACTGTATCGGTTTGGGTGAAATTTGGTGAATACTTTATTTTAGCAGATCTTTTATAACAGTGGAACAGTGGAAAGTTTAATCGAGTTTTTGCGATGACTTTTTGTGAAGATTTTGAATAAAATTACGGAGGCACATTGAGCGCAAACTTGCTACTAAATAAAATTGGTATTTTAGTGTCGGTTTATGTGCTTTAAGTACGCAACCAACTAGCCAGCTTTATTTAAAACTCAAATAATTTGCGTACAATAATGTAGAAAATAGTAAATATAAATAGTAATAACGTTTGCCTTTCATAAAAGTGCTGATGAACATATTAAAAGCGTAAATATTTATGGAGCAATTTTCTGTTTGCTATAAAAGTAAATTCTAAATAGTTTGTCTTTATAACTTAGGTAGCCTCAAATCATTACACTTTGCAGTTTCTATTGATATCACAACTGAATATGTTTAATCTAAAAGACACCACTAATATTTTGGGCTATTTTGGGCCCAGGTAGAAGAGCGAGGGCACACAGGAACCGAGCCGACAAGGGTCCACACACACACATGTGCGGGCAGTTGCCAATTCACATTTGTCGTAACAAGTTGTTTTTCAATATTTGGTTAAGTTTGTTGTGAATAAATAACATTAAAATCAGCGAGAGTTTTATTGGTGCTTCAATTAAATAATACGAGAAATTAAGAAGCAAAACCTACATGGTCCTTCCAGCCGGACGAATTTAATTCGTTAATTACAACAAGGGAACTTCATATCAACGTGCCACGACAACAATCCACTAAGGTGAGTCTCCGATCAATGATATTTTGTTAAACCCTGCTAAGCACTTCATTGAAATCCTTACATTACGCAACATTCCTTATTAATTCACCTAAACAAACCCCAACCATGAGTGAGTCAGACAATGCTTTAAAGAGTTTAAGAACAAAGCGGGGCCAAATCAAATCCGCGGTGACAAGATTCTCCACTTTTCTAAACTCTTTAACCAATATAAGCGACAACAACCTCAGCGCAATCGAGTTACGGCAACGTACTACTAAATTTCAAGAACATTGGCAGCTCTTTGATGACATACAATCTCAAATTGATGAAGTAGATCTAAACGAAATTGACGATACAGAACGCGAAGAATTCGAAAACAATTATTTTCGGTTAATTAGTAAGGCTGAAGATCTCATTGCCAGGCATAATCAATCAACGATCGTCCATACATCAAATAATCGAAATGAGCCTACAAGCAACGCCGAAAATCAATTGCAAAATCAAATTCGTCTCCCGCGAATAAATCTACCGTGTTTCTCTGGTTTATACGAGGAATGGTTTACATTCTACAACACATTTTCATCATTGATTCATGGAAATAATTCAATAACGGACATACAAAAATTCCAATATTTGAAAAGTTCCGTTTCGGGCAAGGCTTCTGATGTAATTCAATCCCTCGAAATTTCGGCGGAAAACTATCAAGAAGCCTGGGCTTTACTTAAGAACAGGTACGACAATAAGCGAATTATAGTACGAAACCACGTAAAGGCTATCTATGATTTACCCGTATTGACGAAGGAAAGTTTACACGGTTTACGGGAAATAGTGGATGGCATTTTAAAACATCTGCGAGCACTTAAGGCCCTAAAACGTCCCACTGAAGCCTGGGACGATTTGCTTACTCACTTAATCACCGCTAAACTGGACCCCATAACTAACAAAGAATGGGAAAGCAGGCAAACTTCAAACGAGCTTCCGACAATAAATCAGCTTATTGAATTTTTAACCCACAAATGCCAAACGTTGGAAGTTATATCCAAAAGTGCAAATCAACAACCAATCGCTCCTAAGTCGAAATCGGTCTTCCATAAATCTCCATTAACATATGTTTTAACAAAGAGGCTTATTTGTCAATTATGCTCCCAAGAACATTATGTAGTTCACTGTGACAAATTCTTAGCGATGCCCATTGAACAAAGAATCGCGGAAATGAAGTCTAAAAGAATGTGCTTAAACTGCTTAAGAACCACAGCTCATCGTTGTTATGCGAGCACTTGTAGGAAATGTCACAAACGCCATAACACCCTTTTACATTTACCTGTTCAACAATCACAGGTTATGGAAAATGCAGTTCAAGCAATTGCAACGTCGCAGTCGGATTCAATCAACGGAAATAATTCAACCGACGAAGCACAACATGCTACAACTAGTTACCACTCGCTGCCATCACAGGAATTATCTACAATTTTATTATCAACAGCATTAATTAATGTTTATGACAGCAGTGGAAATCAACACGTTTGCAGGGTTCTTCTAGATTCCGGTTCGCAATCAAATTTTGTAACATCTTCGTTAGTAGCGCGCCTAAATTTGCCCACAGAATCAAAGGCCACGCCGGTAGCAGGAATTAATCAAGCTAGTGTTCAAGTTTACCATGCAGTAACGGTATGCTTTAAATCTCGTTTTAATGCATTTGGAGCAACAATAAAATGTCTTGTTTTAAACAAAATTACAGAAAATTTACCGCAAGTATCCATCTGCAAAACAAATTTTGTTATACCACCAAATATAAAACTTGCGGATTCAGAATTTTTCACCTCTAAAGAAGTGGATATGTTAATTGGAGCAGAACTATTTTGGAGATTGTTATGCATAGGTCAAATCAAGAAGACAATTAATCAACCTCTACTTCAAAAGACACATTTAGGCTGGATTGTGACAGGCAAAATCGTATTAAATAACATAACTACAAGTACAGTTTGCAATTTGTCTACATCTGCAAATTTGGATTTCGACCTTCGACGTTTCTGGGAGCTTGAAGATTGCAAACCTCACGGAAATTTGTATTCCGATGAAGAAAATGCGTGTGAAAATCATTTTCTGGCTAATATGACACGTGATATTAACGGTCGCTTTATAGTAAAACTGCCTACTAAAGCAAACATCAAACTACTCGGCGAATCATATGAAGCAGCTTTGAAACGTTTTTTAGCCCTCGAGAAAAGATTGAATAAACAACCAGCCATAAAATGTCAATATCATAACTTTATGAAAGAGTACGAACTACTTGGCCATATGAAGCTTGTAACCAACACCGCTAATACAACAACAACATATTATCTGCCTCATCACGCTGTGGTCAAAGAAGACAGTCTGACAACCAAGCTCCGAGTCGTCTATGACGGCTCGGCAAAAACATCCAGTGGTTTATCATTAAACGACATACTAATGGTAGGACCTCCAATTCAACAAGACATATTTGAAATATTGCTAAGGTTTCGAATTCACAAATATGTCTTGACAGCGGATATTGAGAAAATGTATCGCCAAGTAAGGGTCAACGAGGAAGACGTTAATCTACAAAGAATACTTTGGAGAAGATCCGAGGACGAACCGGTATCAATTTTTCAGCTAATGACGGTCACTTATGGAACAGCTTGTGCACCATTTCTAGCAATGAGATGTCTACGTCAGCTAGCCGTTGAACAACAAGAGCGTTTCCCTGAAGCAGCACGTACAATTTTGAGGGATTTTTATGTAGACGACGGATTATTTGGAGGAGATTCCATTCAAGAAGTAATCACCACTAGAAATGATCTCATTGTGCTATTACAGCAAGCTGGCTTTACATTACGAAAATGGGCTTCTAATGAAAATAAATGTTTAGAAAATCTCCCAGTTTACAATACAGAGGCAAATACATTGTTTCTTGACAAAAACAAGCAGAACAAAACGTTAGGACTGTTATGGAAAGCTGCCAACGATTCACTACAATATTCTATAAAGGCAGACAAAACCAGAGACAGAGTAACCAAAAGGACAATTTTATCTGCAGTTGCCAGTATTTATGATCCCCTTGGTTTACTTGGACCTGTTACGATAACGGCAAAATTAATAATGCAGCAGTTATGGCAGTTAGGACTCGAATGGGACGAATCACTTCCAATCGAATTATATACAACCTGGAATCAATATAGAAATCAACTTTCTGTTTTAAATAACATTTCAGTAGATCGAAGAGTGGTTTGCAATTCTCCCAGGACTGTCCAACTTCACTCTTTTTGTGATGCGTCGGAAAATGCATATGGCGGCTGTGTCTACATCAGATCAGAAGATTACCATGGCAACGTCACCACACGACTCTTATGTTCCAAATCGCGAGTAGCCCCACTAAAAAAGATCACATTACCCAAACTTGAATTATGTGGAGCGCTACTTCTAGCTCAGTTATTTCAAAGAGTCAACGCAGCGCTAGGATTAAGATTCGATAATTGTTATTTTTGGACGGACTCGACAATAACACTAGCATGGCTATCAGCAGCCCCAAACACCTGGAAGACCTTCACTGCCAATCGCGTATCACAGATTCAAGAAATAACTCGGCAATATTCTTGGCGGCACGTTCGTACATTTGACAATCCTGCAGACTTAATTTCAAGAGGTATTCAGCCTATTCAACTGCAAAAATGTGATATCTGGTGGACTGGACCAACGTGGCTCTCTCAAAATTCAAGCGAATGGCCAGTTCTACACCAGTTTAATAATAACATCCAAGATCTACCAGAAAAACGGAAAATCGTAGCGGCCTTAACCAGTGTGGCAGAAGTACCATTGTTTGAGAAGTATTCATCACTCACCAGGCTAATAAGAGTGACAGCCTACTGTTTACGCTTTATAAATAACATACGAAATCCCAAGGAACTACGATTTACCAGAAATCTAACACCAATGGAACTGGAAGGTGCACTCCAACGGTCAACCAAACTGGCTCAAAATCAAGAGTTATCTCAAGAAATTCAAGATTTGCTGAAGAATCAACCTATAAGTCGCAAAAGCAAGATATTGTCGCTAAACCCCTTTATAGACGAACAAGGAGTCCTCAGGGTGGGCGGCAGATTAAAACATGCAGCTGTACCATACGAGCAACGTCATCCAATTTTGTTACCTGCTTCACATGCACTAACAAACCTAATTGTTAGGAATGAGCATATAAAACATTTGCATGCAGGTCCACAATTATTGATGTCATTAATTCGACTAAGATTTTGGCCTTTGCGAATACGAAATGTTGTACGAAAAATAATTCGTAACTGCGTGATATGTTTTAAATCGAACTCCACTAGAACTCATCAGTTAATGGGTAATCTACCACAACATAGGATTATACCATCTAGACCCTTCAATGTATGCGGAATCGATTATGCGGGACCATTTTTAATAAAAGAAGGCACCAGACGATCAAGAAGCGTAACAAAAGCGTATCTTGCAATTTTCGTTTGTTTTACCACAAAGGCTGTTCATTTAGAGCTAGTGAGCAGCTTGACCAGCGAAAGTTTTCTGAACACACTAAAAAGATTTATTTCACGTCGAGGAAAATGCTCCCACATTTATTCTGATAATGCAACTAATTTTGTGGGAGCAAAAAATGAACTGGTTGAGCTGCAAGATTTTCTAACAAGGGCCGAAAACCAGCAAAAAATTGAAGAATTACTCTCGGAAGAGAACATCACCTGGCATTTCATTCCTGCGCGATCCCCACACTTTGGTGGAATATGGGAGGCAGCTGTCAAATCTGCCAAAAAACATTTACGAAAAATTGTCGGTGATGCCAAACTCACGTTTGAAGAAATGTACACTCTATTAGTAAAAATAGAAGCTTGTCTGAATTCACGTCCTTTAACACCATTTTCCAATAATCCTAATGACTTGACAGCCCTCACCCCTGGGCATTTTTTGATCGGAGATTCCTTAGCGGCTCTTCCGGAAAATAATTTTCGGGAGGTCCCTACAAACCGTCTATCTCGTTGGGAGCGAGTGTGCCAGCTAAATCAACATTTCTGGAAGAGATGGAGCACGGAGTATTTAGCAACCCTTCAGCAACGGACCAAATGGAAGAACAACCCATTCAAACCAATTGGAGTCAACGACATGGTTCTACTACGGGATGATAATTCACCCTCCTACACGTGGCAATTGGGTCGTGTCCAAGAACTTCATCCAGGTGACGACGGCATAACTCGTGTAGTGACATTAAAAACTGCAAGGGGTGTAGTGAAACGGGCTGTGTCAAAGGTGTGCGTGCTACCAATCGAACAAGACGATGTTTCTAATTTAAGAGTGTAGGTTAAGAGAAACAGACATTTACTTTAGTTTAATTATTCATTAACGATTATTATCTATTCTATGTAAACATTTTCTATTATCTTGTGCAAGTCAATAATGTTACTATTGTCCAGTGAATTTTGAAACCTACATTTCAAGGTGGGCGGTATGTTTAATCTAAAAGACACCACTAATATTTTGGGCTATTTTGGGCCCAGGTAGAAGAGCGAGGGCACACAGGAACCGAGCCGACAAGGGTCCACACACACACATGTGCGGGCAGTTGCCAATTCACATTTGTCGTAACAAGTTGTTTTCAATATTTGGTTAAGTTTGTTGTGAATAAATAACATTAAAATCAGCGAGAGTTTTATTGGTGCTTCAATTAAATAATACGAGAAATTAAGAAGCAAAACCTACACGTACATTGTTTTGTGAATATTTTGCATGGTGCTCAATATTCAGTGATATACTGCTGTTATTGGTTGAAAAAAGCAAATGTCTGCAATGTGATTGGCTTATATGTTATAGTGTTGAATAGTCAAATTTATACCCATTCGGAGTCACGTGATAATCTAGTAATTTTACGTATGTCGATTCTTAAAAATGCAATTTTAGGGAAATAAATGACATTCCGTTTTGTAGGTTATCCTGACATATGCCAATTTCTAAAACAAGGTTGCTACGGGTTTATTCTCTTATATGAAATCAAACTGAATTTACAGGTTAAAGAAAACATAACATGTCGTAAAATGTAAATATAATAAAGATATGTCAGCTGCTACATTAAAAACCTGCTGCGTATAGCAAATTTTAAGTCAATTTCTGTGCATGCATATTCTGTTATAGAACATTGCCATTTGAAGCCTATTTCCTTGCACAATCTATTTAGGGAAGAAACTGAATGTGAAAAATCTCCAGATTCTTCAACCAACATTTTTTAGATTTTTTATGGTTACAAATTCTTTAGCTACATACATTTTATATACAGTGTCTTGACTGCTTCGTCGACTTCCGTTTTAGCATTCTTCACTTTCTGGCTCATATTTTCGGTAAATTGTGCTCTCCGAGATATTTAACGCAAGAGAAGCACGGCGAACAGCGTTGGAGGGTGAAACTGTTGATTTACTATTATTAATATTGTACTCTTCATAAAAAAAACGCATAATATTCAAATTAATTGTTGTGACTGCTCGTTATACCGCATGTCCGATGGTGTCTTTTAATTTCCAGTTTTCGGCTCAACAATTTTAGGTTTTATTACCCTTATCTCAATAACTTACACGAAAAATATAATCTGACAGATTAGAAACGTCAAATTTTTAAAATTAATTTTATGAATCGACATGCCTTTTTTTCAAATTTCTTCCATTTCATCTATTTTACTAAAGATGAACAGAGACAGACAAAAGTCACGTGACTCCGAATGGGTATAATTTTGACTATACAACATAAATTAGTCATGTTTATAATAGTTTATAATAGTTATTAGTATCTACTGAAATTTTAAATTACTTAATATAATGTGGATTACTTAATTAATAAAATCACAAATAAGTTCCTAAAAAATTACAAATTTTTTGACCTTTCTTTTATGTTCTAGAACGCAAAAGAGTTTTGCGTTCTAGAACATAATAGCTATTTATGCAACTAGTGCTAAAAGTCGACTTTTATGCGCGAGACATGAAAATTATGAAACGAAGCCGAAGGCTGAGTTTCATAACATGTCTCGCGCATAAACGACTTTTAGCACGCGTTGCATACAATATTTAATCTACGACCTTAACTTTACCGTTATTAATCCATAAATATCGATTTAAGAAAGGTTCGCATCTGCGACGCTGCATCATAATGAATAGTAGCCTACGCGGCTGGCGATTGTTTTGGCCACGCCCGTGCTGTCAAGGACAGGTACGAAATTTAATTATTTATACTCCACATATGACTGTATTCATTACATAACGCTTTAATTATTTCAAAAACGCTTTACCTGTAACGCAAGAAGCAACTAGAATAGCTTTACGACTTCACTTGCAGTTCGAAATTGTAGTTTTGAACCTCGCGTCACTTTTAGCACATGTGCTAAAAGTAAACAGCTGATTTCTTTAAACACGGTAAACTATAAAACGTCACTTTTTAGTGAAACAAGCGAGTGTTAAAAGCCTACTTTTAGTAGTGGTCGTAGATAAAAGTATTTCGCTGTTAAGTGACAAAAAAGAATCACTTTGCTTACTGAGAATTTAACGAAAATGTCAACATTTGATGACAGTTTTCGAAAAATTAATTTTTATTACAAGTTTTTTAAATATATACAGGGTGTTCCATTAAAAAAAATTAACGTTTTAATTTTGTCGCAAACTCGTTATTCGATTGTTTTTTTTATTAAATGCATATAAATCACCGCCAAAAACACTACTAGTTTGCTAATTTAACCTACTTTGTAAAATTATTAATAACAAAGATAGCAATGGTACGCACTTAATTTGAATCACCCTGTATAGGATTAGGCACCTAGAAACAAATTTTATTTTGGATTTTTATGTTTCATGTTTAATTTGGAATTTATTGGTAGGTCTGTATGTATAAGTTAACATGTGTCAATAAACTTTGTTTTTTCATTTTGTTTTATTTGTTTTGCCCAAATAGGTAACCTAAGTAAGTTCATTAGTAAAAAAGCATTTATAGTTATTAAGGTACTAAGGGCATTATGAGTAAAATAAGAGCCCAAGATTGTTAGTGTACTAACCGAGGGTTTAGCCCGAGGTGTGTACAACAATCGCGGGCTCTTAGCTCATAATGCCCGTGGTGCCTTCAAGGTTTTATGTCCTACCAATTTTCTTACCTAATTCATATTCATATTCAATTTTCATATAATTACTATGATATAGTATTTAAGATTGATCTAGTTAGCTGATCTAAGTTAGATTTGTGACATTAGCTGAGCTGTCATTAATTTTCATTGTGACAGGGGTGGATATCCATGGAAACAAATACTGTTAATTTTTAATAAGAACCCTAGTGTTCTTATGAAGAAAATAATTGCCCTGGAGCGTTATTTTGTATCTAAGATACCTTAAAATAGAGTCATTAATTTCAATTAATGTACTGGTAGGACATAAATAATATAAAAGGCACCATCGTAGTACTAAATAAATTATTAAAACATTTCAAAATCGCAAAAATATTGCGTATAAAAACGCTCGCAAGGCGGGCCTGCAGTGCTGCCATGAATGGACTCCGATCGGCGCCATTAAAACTCAATCGCACCGACCTGGCGTAACGTAATCCACAAAGCCAAACGAAAGTATGTTCATCACAACTCACTTGGGCGAATTTTGACGCAAAAATGTTACATATTAGGCGTCAGAAAAAATTAACACGCAGCAAACGGATTCAGCAACAAACAAGTTCCCTGCATAATAATGCTAAAAAATTACCTGTATATTGAAGTTCGAATTGAGACCTCGTCTTATCTACAATTACTTTCTGGGACACGCGTGCTTCGTGTTGCTAACATCAAGGATCTGTACCGCTCAACTGAACACTACGCGATAACCAAATGTAATACGCGCGCCGCCCGCTCCTTTTATAACCATTCAGGGACTTCCCCCCATTGGGATGACAGCAGGTGTTGCCAGATACTTACTGAGGTTTCCTTCGGCGCGAACACTGAATTTCTTCGTTCTTCATATTCATAATTCTTCAACGATGTTGATGAAAGGGCAGGGGCGAGGGATTTAAATAATTTTTAAAATTCAGTACTAACTAGTATATTATTATATTAGTTTAGTAAGAGGGCTTATTGTAGCACGAGTGGGTTTCGGGCATAAAATAATCATAATCATTAAATTGTTACATTTAATAAATGTGACAATGTGTCAGTTGTCTGAAACAATGTAAGCTGTTTCAACGTTTTTCTTATGATTATATAATTCATTACATAGTAAGCCAATAGAAAATTTATATTTATCATAGTTACGATGTATGTATATAGATCAGCGATTATACGCTTGACAACGTGATATAACCGTTTTAGTTTTTCGCTGGGTCCAAAAATTAAAAATATTCAATCTAGAGCCATGATTTTGAACATCGTTGTTTAGTGTTGCCAGATGTCCCGCTTTTGGCGGGATGTCCCGATTTTTAGCCCTCTCAGGACACGTCCCGCCAGCACCCTGAGTGGGACGCTCTAAATCCCGCTTTTTCATTTAAATAGCCAATTTAGTGCGGTAGGTATTTTGTACCAAATCAAAGACGTTTTAAAAGCTGCTATTGAGGATAACAATAAAAAAATCTATCGAAAAATGGCATGACATTTTTAAAACTCAAAACTTGCCTATACGCAATAAATTATCAATAGAACATGTGAAGGCGGAGATTTAAATAAAAGTAAATTTTCAGATGTCTTGTGGAGAGTTTTATAGATTTGCCCTAAAAGAAAAGAAAATGTTACAAGCGGCAAAATCAAGCTCAAAATATGTGTTCTATAAAAAATTATTTATAGTTGTATTAAACTTCGTTTTGAAAATAATAATATACAAGCAAACCGCGCGCTACGCGCTGCGAGTCTTGAATCGGCGCGCACGTGAAATAGGATACGCGAAAGGTCAAGAGCCGAGCCGAGCGCTAAGATAAGAAAAACGAAACCTAAACAAATATAAACATCTGTGAAGCTGGAACGTGAGATTTTATTTAGTGCCACAGACACACAGACAAACACACATTAAGGAAAATTATATTATAGATTATATTACAGATTTTTGTTTAAATCTTAAGGTTTGGTTAATCTCAGTGAAGTCTGTAGTTTTGAAATAAAATATTCTGTAACCATATTTATGCATTTTTTATACGTCCCGATTTTCTCGTCCCAGTCCCGCTTTTTTTTCATTTAGGTCCCGATATTTAGAAAAACGGAGCTGGCAACACTAGTTGTTATAGTAACATTGTTGGGATTTTAATACGTTTGATATTACTACAAAATAATATGATTCTTTCTTGTTTAATTAATATTCCATTCATTATATAATCGTAACGAATATCACTCAATCATCAAAAATAATCGATTACTTCTCACCAACTCGACGTATTCCTTAAAAAATCACTCCACTTGCGTCGTGATTTTTCGCAGAATACCAACGTCTCGTTGGTCGGGAAATAAAATAATCGATTATTTTGTATGCTCTTGTGATATTATAACTGACTATTTTCCGCATTTCTTATTATCCAATCAAATGCCTTGATTTTTCAAAATTCAATAAATCGCGTTTTTATAGTGGCAAAAAATAACGTTTTTACTTTGGAATTTTATCAGTTCTTTTACCATTTTTATCCATGGCAACCACCAAATTTTCTGTTTTAATAAAGGTGGTATTTTAAAAAAGTCATTTAAACTGTCATTGTACAACAGTATAAATGTCACATTCATTGCATACCGATACAACATTGACCGATATTTGGGAAATAGTCCACAAAATGTATTTCGGGCTCACGATTTTACTCAAGATTTGTTGTTTTTTTGGCAATGTCCCTAGACAAACTAACTTTGACAAATTCCCTCGCCTTTCGCTCGGGAATTTGATCACATTAGTTTGTCTTGTGACATTGGTAAAACAAAAAACCTTCGTAAAACATTTTTACCGGCCAAATCACTTCCCCTTAATACACCATTACTGAAAATAACAATGCAAAAACAGTGCTATAATGGACTCTATTGTAGCACTATTTTCGGTGTTATAATAACCATATTGTGACATCAAAGTAGATAAAAAACATTTGCAACTGCAAGGAAACATTAATTTTTAATAGTCTGTAATCTATCATATACAATCCATTCACTCCTCTTTTGCATGAAAGTTCGCCATGGATTTTTGTTGTCAAGTGGCA